>JAQQZU010000020.1:3234001-3263486 GCA_030068025.1 Parauchenoglanis punctatus | reverse complement strand
ACATCCCTTTTATAGCTAATCATGTTACAGACCTGATATCAATTAACTTAATTAGTTGCTAGATGTTCTCCCAGCTGCATCTTTTTAAACTTTCTTGCTTTTTCAGACATTTCTTGCCAACTTTTTTGAGACCTGTAGCAGGCATCAAATATGAAATGTGCTCATTTAGTGGATAAAGGTGTACAGTTTCCCAGTTTGAACATTTGATGGCTCAAGTGATTTGAAAGTCTTTTAGTTTTCATTTTATTCAACTTTAAAGAACATCCCATCTTTTCTAAAATTCTGGTTGTAAAAAAAAAATTATATTACACACACTTTCATAGCACTATCATATGCCTGCAAAATTCAAGCCATAAAATCCTATCTGGGAACAAACCTATTACCAAGAAATATCTAGCACTTCTATCCAAGGTTTAAATCCAAGGTTTAAAGTTTGATACCGAACACCAGTTACTCTCTGTGTTGCATTTCTCACCTCATCCCAGTGTCTGTGAAGGTAAAGACTCCAGATCCTCTTTAAGTAAGTAATGCATGAGTGAATACAGATATTAATGACTGAATTCATTTATATATTGTATGTATATAGATATGGCACTACGACTGCAGTGGTTAGAACTGTCAGAGGGTTCTGTGTATGAAAGAATGATGGCTTGATTTAATTAATATCTAAAATATCTAAAATCTGATCTCAATATAAATACACCTATTCCTGAAAGACCCTAGAGTAGCCCTAAACAAACTTGAATACAAAGTCTGGGACAAAATTCTGGAAAAATGTCAATCAAGGATTGCTTTTAAAAATTTCCCAAATTAAGAACATCCCACAGCGCACCATTAAATTCTTAGAAATGGCAAGAATATTGCACAATCACAACTCTTTCTAGAGGAGTGCTGTGCATCAAAAGTCAATGACAAGGTTAGGAGGGTTTTTGGTCAAGCAACTTCCAAGGTACTTCTGAAGGAGAGATCCACAGCTGAAATGGAAAAAGCTACTTAGCAGGGCTTTATGGAAAATTGGTGAGACAAAATACATTATTTGAAAAAGTCATATCCCATTTGGAGAAATCCCATTTGGCATATTCTGAAAGGCATGCTGTAGTCTCAACAAACATGCTGCTCTGGTCTGATGCAAGAAAAATACATATTTTTGGCACAACCAGTTAACTTTGGTTAAAACCCAACACAGCTCATCACTCTGAGAACACCAACCCAACAACACAGTGAAGCATGGTGATGGTAGCACCCTGCTGTGAAATGCTCTTCACAAGCAGAAAATGGTTGAGGCTGGTCATGGTTGAGGGCAGGATGGATGCAGCCATATACAATGCAATCCCAGAAGAAAACCTATCCCACTCTGCAAGAGACTTGAGACTTGGTTGGAGGTTTACCTTCCAACAAGACTATGATGCTAAGTATTTCCAAAGCTACAACGAAAATGCTCCACATCCCAGAAACCTAGAATTTGATGGAATGGCTCAGCTGAAGCCCAGACCTCAATACATTTGAAAATCTTGGCAAGGCTTAATTGTTGTTCATCCATTTAATCTCAAAGGGCTTTAGCAAACTGATTCCCAGAAAACTATACTTCCACACTTTGTTCTATGAAACACCGAACCATGGAACTGAATACTTATGCAGCCAACAAATTTCTGCATTGTTTAACCTTTGAGTTAACAATCAAATGGTACAAATCCCAATGAAGCCCATCTCAATTCCTGGCTGTAATAGTACAAAATATGCAAATGTCCAAGAGGTATGAATAACCTTGTACTTACCTACCTGATCATATTTAAAAACTGTACATATTTATATAAATAAGCATATAAAAATAACCCTGACCATAACCCTTTGCCACAATAGTTTCATCATTAGGGTGGCTTGGTGGCATAGCGGGTCATGTTGCTACCTCATAGCTCCAGTTTGTGTACATGTCCTTGCAGGTTTCCTCTGCAATCTCCAGTTTCTTTCCACCTTCAATAAACATGCAAATTGGTGGCTTGACTAAGATACATTTACCCTAATCATTAATGTATGCCTACATGTTTTGCTGTGATAGATTGGTTTTTCATCCATGGTGTTTTCCAACTTCACACACAGTGTTTCTGGGATAGGCTCCGGATCCACTCTGAGTCTAACCAGGATAATGTGAGTGATACTATCGTTAACAAAAAAATCTTTATTTTCTCTTTGTATGGAGGTCTCCTAGTGAGTCTTGCCCTATTTTACTGAGCAGTAATTCTTCTAGGTTTTACAACAAACATGACCTTTTTCAAGTTACAGCTCATTTATTTATTCCAGAAACTGATATTCTAACCCAGATCTCTGCAAAAATTCTACATTTGAAAAGGTTATTGGTTTCAAGGTAATTGTGTATCAGTAGGATAAATGTAGGGTGGATGTTCTCTAAAACAAACAAGTCTCTCTTCCACCTACAGTTGATTCCTATGATACGGTACAGATGTCATCCAACAATACTTCTCTATCTTGCATGTACACATACTTCCACAGAGAATAGCAAATGCAAGTCAGGAGGGATGTGGGGTAACCTGATTGGACTGGAGACAGCGAAATAGAATAGACCTCTGAACAGCAGTCACTCAACAGATAATGGTCATTTTTATACACATCTGTTCCTTGGCAGGGCCATAGAGTCATAACCTAACCAAGTAGAGAAATACTGTACGATCCACTAGTGGAACTAGTAACCTTTTTTAAATATAAAATCCAAGCAAACAATATTTAACCACAGTTTAATAACCAGGGTTGAGGCAGGCAAAGGTGATCAGCCATGAAATGACAAAACTATGCCATAATCCGACGAGTTGCTAAGTAAATGAAAGAAAGGGTCACAACACAGCAAAGTCAGGTGGTGAATAACAAGGCTCAGAACTTGAGGCTGGTTCAAGTCTGTTACATATGGAATAACTATATGAAAATGGATTGGTCGAAAAAATTTAAAATACAAATCCCCTTACAGATATCTCCAATTTGACATTACAATTTAAGATCTATGGCCTAGGATGTCACCGGATTCTTGTGTCTGGAATATAGATACCCTGGCGACTGAATACTTGGTGCAGAGGATTCTGGGAAAGGTGAGCTGGCCCCTTTAAAGTATCTCATTCACAAAGTCTTAGACTACATGCTAGGCATTGACCAACCCATAGGGCATTCCTAAATATTTGTAGTGGCCTTAAGCAATGATGCATGTCTTCCAATTATCTCCCTCTCTAATTTATTGATTAACTTAATTAATTAATTGATACCTACTCAATTAATGAATGGCAATAAGGGTAATGGATATCTGTCCTTCTACCCCACTTAAAAGACACCTGCTACTGCAGCAGATGTGGAGGGACAAATACCCAATGGCTCAGAACTTAGATACAGAATTTGACTTTAAAATTACAAATTTTCTGGTGTAAAACCTTTTGAGCTTATATATTATGTAATAAGGAAATGAACCAAAAATGGATGTCACAGTTTGTAAAAGTCAGGTGATTTCAGCCACTGTTGTTAGGGAGGGGTAATGTGCTGGGATGGTGTTACAGTAACAATATCTATAAAGTACAAAGCATCAAAAAGTATAAGCAAAGGAATTTATCTGCTGAGCTTTTTCTTTGGACTTCTGAGTAAGTTTATTAATGTCTATGGGATTAAAACAATATTATTTTACTGAGAGATCAAACCAGATCGGAAAGTTAGTGGGTCCAAGGGTAGATGAAACTCTTAGAAAACAGAACAGGCTGTACTAGATACATGCTGTGTTTGTATTGGTGTCTGAGCACAATGCAGGTCTGATTTTCATTTACTTCTCTTTGTTTAATACCCTAAGGCACTGTAATTCACTAACCGGGGAGTGCAAAGCAAAATTAAATAATCTAGAAAAAAGTGCATCTTTGTCTAATTCGCTGGTGCTTTAACGTCATAGATTAAAGATCAGAACAACTGAAAGATGATGGCAAGGTACAGGGTTAAACAGAACTATGAAAAAGGACAGAAGAGTAGGCATGCATCCAAGGGTTTTGAGGAGCAATGTGTAGATTGAGGTCACAGTGGAAAGCAGCAGATATGAATTGGAGTGAAAGATGAGTGAAAAATAACCAGTGATGAGTAAAATTAAAGTGAATGATTAAGGTGTGAGGAAATTAAATGTGAGAGATGAGTGTGGAGACAGGATGAGAATGTTGAGAGCTCTGACAGTAATGTATTATAGTACCAGCCTTCTACTACAGGTCTGCTGCATCAACTTCCTCCACTGAGACAATGTAGCACAGCCAGTACTCCAGAGAGAGCACAAGAAAACAGCATCTCAACACAATGGCATGTTGTGGAAGCATTACACACACAAGTTGTGCAATCACGGCACACTACCTAGCTCAGACCTCTGAGACTTAATTAAGGTCAGCTACATTTTCAGTGCAATTGATAGGTATTTCCAAACAATGTGAATGTGCCAGTAGTTATAATGCACAAACATGCCATTGTTCATTTAATTGTCCAAACCATATGGTGTTCATAGAAAAAAAAGCAGAAAACCAAACAGTGTTTTTGGAAACCACTGGAGGTCTTGCAACATGAGAGACTTTATCCAGGCAGACGGAATTTAATGATTTTTACTGTTATCAATCATGTCTCCAATGTACAGCCAACAAAGGCACATTGCCACACCACAGTGCTGACAGAGCTAAACTTTCAGCACAAAAATTCTATACATGTTACAAAACCCCCTTCCGTATATAGATTTTGTTTACAGTCATATTCCACACATACCCAAATTAATTGTACACATGCAATTATTAACTGTGATAAATGAGTGTACAGAGATGATGAGGATGTTGAGAGCTCTGACTGTCATGTTGTATTATAGTACCAGCTTTGCGCTGCTCCATCTCCCTTCACTGAGACAACGTAGCACATGAATTTAAATGTAATATTTGATATTTGTTTAGATGCCTTTTAAACTGGTCTAAATACCTACTTGCACCCACACTGTCATATTTGAAACCCAACAGACCCTGTTTACACTTGGTGGTAAAATGCAAAATGTTAAAATACATAAAATTATAATGCAAAATGCCTCCTGGGCAATCAGATCACAAGTGGACAGAACTAAATACAAGTGTAAACAACCACTAAGACGCATTCAAGACAAATTCACTCAAGCCGTTTGCCGAGGTGGTCTGGCATGCATTTGACCACATATCATTTGGAGTGCATATTTTAATGCATCCTGATGTGTTCCCGACAAGGACGCAACAGGAAAAGTGATGTAAGCAGTAAAGAAATCTGAACACAAGTGGTCAGCTGGATACCTTGGAGACGAGTGATAGACAGAGGTGTAAACGACGATCTGATCCACTTGTGATCCAATCACCCAAGACACATTTTAAAATCAAGTGTATACAAGGCCAAAGATTTGAAACTCAATAAGACAAGAAGTCTAGTGTAGCTGAAACTATAATTATAAATACTTGAAAAGCTCAACATGAAAAAGCTATTAAGAGTGTATAATATTTTACAAGATGTTTTTGGTCCAGTTACTTACGTGATATGATTTCTGTCATTTATATGTGAAATCCACACTGTCCATATCAGTAAACCTTAGAGAAAACAATGGTGTGTTTTCAGAAACTTTGGCTAAATATAGCAGCACTCTTTCAAAATCGGATTTCATAATTTGAAGAATAAAACAAAGCAGAACAAAAAACCAAGTATCAGAATAAATGGTAAATAAGGTCGGAGTAAAATATGACCATCTAACATTAGTTTAACTCTCAGTAAAAATACATGGCCCATCAGATATAGTACAGTGCATATTTGTACATATTTGTACAATTTCTTCTGAAACATTAAATTGTCCACTGTGACCAAAAAGGAACAGCAACATTGGCTCCTTAAAAAGTGGAGAGAAAAAAAACACACCCGATAGTTTAGTAGAGGGAAAGAAAGAACTGGTGAAAATAGAACATGGCACTAGGACAAAGGGAGCTGGGCTTGTTCATGTGCTTTACTGATTTTATTACTATGACTAAGAGTCAAGGTCTATGGGGATCAGGGGAGTCAGGCTCCATCGATGGTTCCAGGACAAAGATGTCTCTCCCTGTACATATAGGACAATGATGGCCCAGTTCCCACAGTTGTTAAAGGTGACAAATTTTATAAAAACTACAGTAAAAAGTATCATGTTGGATACAAAATGTGAATACCAGCTTGGAATCCATCATGGAGAAGATAGAAAGCAGCCAAATCAGAGGCCACACTGAGGACAGTGGTCTGTTTGTGCAAGCTTAGGAAACCTGAACTGTCTCCAAGGTGAGTATCATGATGAAGTCAGATATTTCAACAATCAGGGTTTTATCAGTGCAAAGAAACTAAAAAGATACATACATACATGTATAGGATTTTATGTATCTATACAATAACTCAAATTCATTATACAAATTAATTGTAATTTCAAACAGTATAGCTCAAATAGTGCAGAGCTGTAACCACGTTAGTGCATGAATCATGATGCTATATCAAAATATTATCAGCTAGGATGCTATATGCTTTTTCGTTTGTGGCTAATTGACAAAGTGCCACCTTAAAGGGGCCGGCTCACCCTTTCCAGAATTCTCTGCGCCAAGCAGCAGCACCATTTTTCATGGAAACAATATTCCAAAATCAACCCACAAAAATCCAGTGACATTGTAGTCCAGGGCTGTCCAATCTTATCTGGAAAGGGCCATTGTGGGTTAAGGTTTTCATTCCAACTTAGCATAAGCCATACCAGAGATTGAAAGCCAAGAACAACTGACTGATGAGGTGGAATTAGGTGTGGATTCTGCTTGGTTGCAAAGTAAACCTGCACCCACACTGGCCCTTTTCCAGATAAGATTGGAAACCCCTGTCCTAGACCATAGATCTTATATTGTTATGTGAAATTGAAGATATTTTGTCAAAATATCTACATTGAAATTCTATTGCTTCATTCTGTTTTCATATGGTTATGTATGTATGTAATGGACCCAAACAGGCTTCGGCTGTCTTGTGGGCAGTCGCAAAAGAAAAAAAGATAAAGATCAGAAAGAAAAGAAAAGAAAAGATATTTTGCTCAAAGCTTGTATGTATGACGCATAGACAAATCAAAAGCTTGAGATGGGTTTTGAAGGGATCACTAACATTGAATTTGGAGGATTTGCTGAACAGAGAGCTAGCAAATAGCAGTCACGTGCTTTCAAAACCAAAACAACTCATTGGATTCTGGGAAGGATGAGCCAGCCCCTTTAATGTTTCAAAAGTTTTGTCAAGTTCAGCCAGATATTTTGCACTTATAACTACAAAGACATGAGATCACTCTGCAATGATATAATATATCATCAATGATATATTTCTGGGGTTTTTTTTGTTGACAGCTTTTTAGTTAAGATAAACTGGCAAAATTCCTCCACCTGCCTGAACTTGACCAACTGGGTGCATAAAAACTAATTTACTTTAAATTACCTGAAAAAGCTAAAAAATTAATAAACTCAAAGGTAGGTTATTGAAAGGAGCTGTGATTAAACACTGGAGGACATAACGGAGGATATGACCAGACCAGGAATTCTAAAACTTTTTGCTGCCAGAAACCACAGACCCCCTTGGTCCAGATTTATTTCATGAGCTATTCAAATATTAAACGTTTTAATTAAACGAGTACAATAATATTCTGGATAGTTATTGCAGCTTTTTATTTCCTAATTTTCCATTTACAGAACAGGTAAACATCAGCATTATTTATAATTTGTTATTTTTTTCTGTTATTAAGGTTAGGATTATACACATTACATTCAAATGCTCTTTCAAACTTGCTAATAAATATGAGAACTCAATAATAAATATAATAACTTTGATAATTGTGGTGGGTTGTGATTTCCCCACTGTAAAGTTGTCATATTTATTTGTAAAGCATATTCAAAAATAATAATAGTTATGCCAAAGTGAAATACAAGGAAGGTATGTAAATGTAAGTAATAACAATAAATAAATAACAGACCCTATGTCTATGCTTCATGGCCCCCTGGTCTACTACGACAGACCCCCATCAGTGGATGATAAAATAGCACAAGCAAAACTCAACATCACATGACTTCAAAAAATCACAAGATATTAACTGACATGATAACAGACCTGACTGATCATCTGTTTGCCACTGAAAATACATTGTATAACATATTTGTTCAATAAAAATGTTTTATAGGCTGATACATTTGTAATAATACAAATACTGTAGTAACACTTATATTTTAATAATTATTTTATGATAATTATATTTTTATAGTGTATTAGCAGTTATTGTAATAATAATTAAATTATTCATTATCATTTAAGAACTGTCATAAATAATAATTGAAATATAAAAAAATTTAATTACATAAAATCTTCTGTTTTGTTCAATTTTAAGCCCATAATATCCATCCATTACCTATACCACTTATCCATTAAAGGTCATGAGAAAGCTGAAGCCAGAAGTCAGCTGGGATTGGCTTCAGCTTCCCCATGACCCTGACGGATAAGTGGTATAGATTATGGATGGATGGATGGATTTACAACATATCTACATTTCAAATATAGTGCAGCTTAAACACATTATCTGGGGGAGGTCTTTAGGAATGTTTTTTTCTTTTCTCCTCCCTTCTATTATCCATCCAAATGTAAATTTGTGTAACAATGTAAGGTTAATGCAAGTTCTGCTACCAAATCAGTTCCACTTGCACATCCAGTTGCACATGCTGTTGACACTGGTCTAAAATAATCATAGATTACCATTTAACCTAACTGATGTTTCTCATAAGCCATATTTGCAAATATCTAAATCATTGTTTGACACCAACTTCTCACCTTTTTTCATTAGCAGAATGCTCAGCTCAGGACATCCACCTTTGTTTTAACCATTGGGTTCCTCTGATGCTTGTGGTGATGTTGCATAGTCGTTTTCTGCAAGATGTTTTCACCAGCACAATGGGACAGAGTCTTTGAAGTGTGGCATTTCTTTGGTCTTCACACCAGGCCTCACCATGTCTGAAGAGACTGCAGTGATTTTAGGCATTACAGCATGTCTAAAATGTCCCAGAGTTTGTGTGGATTTGACGAAATTGAGACACACAATCTTGAAGAATCAAGAAGACTTTTCTCTCTAGAGCACATATTCACCCCAGGACAAAGAATGCCAAAGAAAACCATAGAAAAACAAATATTTTTTTGTTCCCAGTGGTGTATTATCATTGACTAGAGAGGAACAGTGCATGACTACAAAAACAGTGAACAATGGTTTCCACATATTTACTCTGAAATTTGGCTTTCAAAAAGCATTGAAAGCAGTTGAATTTAACTGGAAGTGGCAACTGTTTGGATTCTTCACTAACAGGGCTTCAAGTTTTTTTTTATCAGACCATTAACAAGTGTTAATATTACATTTACAGATGTTAGAACAGAAAGAGACGACCAGCAGATGGCAAGTTGCCCAACTGAAAAAAATGGAAATATACAAAATAAAATGCTGAGTCAGGAAACAACAAAAGGCAACAGTAAATTCATTGTAATCAATGGACTAGGGTTTATCTTTATAGTCCAGTCACTCTGTTTAAACTGGCTGTTGCATAAGTAATGAATAAAACAGGATGGAGCATGTTCTTATAAAAAATAAATCAACAGGATTACTGCATGTAATGCATTACCCCCAGTGTTAATTGTGTCAGTGAAAATTTTGACGATAAGTATTAGTTGATGACCTTTTATTTCTTGACTAAATTGTAACGACAAAATAGCTGAGCCTGTTCAGGTGGATGGCCTAGCTTACTTCTCAAGGGATTTTTTATAACCAGGAGAAACATCCTTCAGCAAAATCTTTTATAGTATGTTACTTTCCCTCTTACATGTTCCTGACTGTATTTGAATCTGGCTCACTCGGCTTGGAAACAGCTTTCACAATGCTCCTGGATTCCCACAGGCATATTATCAGGACACACACTTTATATGAAAATAGTCGTCATCACCATCACAGTGTACAAAATGCCCTCTTCACTCCCTAACTAGCAAAACAGTAACAGACCCGTGGCTAATATTCCTGAATTTGAAACCCAGAATTCGGAATCGGGAACTTGGTATTCCACAATTTGGAACTTGGGATTCGGAACTCAGAATACAGAATTTGGAACAGGGAATCTGGAACACAGAACTCGGAATTCAGAATTGGGATCATGGAATTCTGGAATTTGGAACATGGAACACAGAATTCTGGATTTGGAACTCAGAATTCGGAATCCGGAACTCAGAATACAGAATTCGAGACGCAGAACTCAGAATTCTGAATTTGGAAAATAGAACATGGAATTCCGGAATTTGGAACACGGAATTCCAGAATTTGGAACACGGAACTCGGAATTCAGAATTTGAATTCTGAGTTCCAAATTCCATGTTCCGAATTCTGAGTTCTGAATTCCACGTTCATAACTTAGCAACGACCATTTGCATCTAAAAATAATGAACAAATGAATGAATAAATGAATGAATGAATGAAAAAATAAATAAGTAACTTGTGGCGATCTCCCTCATTAGCCCATTTTAAAGCTACAGGGCACATTTTACAACCAGTATCATTAAACGGTCATTAAAATTATTTAATCATTAAAATTATGACTAAAACATTGACTAAAATTAAACCTGAGTTCCATGGACTAAATCTTGACTAAAACAAAACACAAAAACTAAAATGTGAGTAAAATGTAGCTAATTCATATTATATAAAATAATATCAAAAATAATATTTGACTTAAAATACTTGTCAAAATTAACACTGTTACTATTCTAACACTGATTTATTTTCCAGTAACAGCACATCCTGAAATATTTTATTCCTCTTACGCCACAGCAATATGCCAAGAACTTTTTAAATTTAATAATGAATGACACATCTTTCTATATACACAGTTTAAAAAAACTCAGTTTGCCATGTTAACAAGACATTGGAAAGCACAAATTGAAGACTTTCCCTTCAAAATGTAAAAATGTACTGACTGTTACAGAGCATTAACACCAGAGACCTGAGACCAAAAAAGGTTTATTAAGTCTATCTTTACAGAAAGATTAATTATATCCAATATTATATGTTTTTCTTTGGTAAACAACAAAACATTTTTAAAAGCCATTTATTATTAGCTTTAGACTAATAATGTTGGCAATGGTAGTCCCTTGGTCGAAGAGCCATTCAACACGATCTGTCCTGATCACTACTCCCTCACTTCTTTGTAAAAGCTGACCCTTTTCATATTCTCATTTCAGATGCCAGGCACTCCATGTCCTGATGCTATTATTCATGCTCTTTAGCAAGCATAGAATATTTCAATACCGCCTTGGCTTTAAAAAACTTTGGGACACTGAAACCATAGCATGTGCTGAAAACACTTCAGACAACTTGCTGAAACACCAATTATGACACACACATATTCCATGGAATGACATATATTTGAAAACATATATTTGAAAGACATATATTTGAAAAATGAATACTATGACATTCACACTTACGACATTCTGCATTTTTTACACTTCAAAACAAGGCTGAGCTGTACATACAACTAATACTTGTGTGAAATGTTAACTATTTTACCAAGCATATCCTTGCAGCTGTTTTCGGGTATTAGTTTCCAGACATGCGCAGATACCACCACAGTTTTTCCCTCATAGAAAGACTTGGAGAGTAAGCAGGGATATTAGTTTTAGTGCTTAGCAAACTCTGTAAAATTTTCAATCCCCCAAACTCTCTCTCCAATGGACACACACACACACAGCCTTTCTTCCCTTCTGAAATTGTGCAATGGGTTGCAAGGGACATGGGGGACAGGCTAGAATAATATTTGACATAATTAGCAGGGGAGAGTAAACAGAGCTGCACCTGGCTCTTCCTGCACAGCAGCGCTAAGCTCCATTCTGGCCAAGGGAGCTTGGACACACTCAACTGGGTCTCAGGAACAGGACCTGAGTCCTCATTATGTAGTGTTTTGAAGGAAGCGAGAGGCCATGTGGGGGGCTCGGATGATGAACTGAACTATCAGGAGTTCATCCAAAAGACAAGAGCATGCTTTACAGTTTGGTGGGTTGTATAGTGACAATCACAACAGGAATTATTCAAGACATGGTCCTTAAATCTGCATTCTTCCATTCTAAACACAGTTAACACATTCTTTATTATTTGTGTCTACTCATGCGAAGAAACACTTCCCTCTTACTGTCTCAGGTACTGTCTTTGAATAATGTAGTGTACAATACATGATGACTAAATGTTTGTGGACACCTAAACATTACATTTATTTGTGATTGTTGAACATCTAATTTCAGGTTTAGTCCTCATTTTGCTGCTATAATAACATCCACTCATCTGGGAAGGCTTTACACTAGATGTTGGAGCGTGGCTGTGGGGATTTAAGATTTCAGTCACAAGAGCATTAGTGAGTTCATCCCAAAGGTGTTCAGTGAGTTTGAGATCACGGCTCTGTGCAGGACACTTAAGTTCTTCCACTACAACCTTGGTAATCCATGTCTTCACATAGCTCACTGTCATGCTAGATCATGTTTGGACTCAACCCCTTAGTTCCAGTGAAAGTAAAATGTAATGCTACAGTAAAAAAAGACATTCTATAAAATTGTGTGCTTCCTCGTTTGTAGAAACAGTTTGAGGAACCACCACATATGGGTGTGATGGTCAGATGTCCACAACCTTTGGGTCATATAGGGTATATTTAAGTGGAGATCACTATACTTTATCTTATGCCAACAATGTTCAATATTGTTTCACTCTTACTTAAATTTATTGTTCAACCAATTATAACAAATCTTTGACAGTAGTCATTAAAGTTCAGCAGTAATAAGCAGGAACATTATATGTAATTAGACCCAGATGGACTGGAAAGGTAAAAATAGATGGGGCAACCATGTGACCATTCCCCTCGTCTTGAAATTTAACACTAGGACTGCCACAAAGAGGACATACGTACATATAGTGTAGTATATGAGTAACTGGATATTGTCTAAATTTATGTTGTTTTGGGTCTGTATTCCAGCACAGTGGATTTAGAATAAAACCATAGTGTTGAGGTGAAAGTATTGAATGTCAGATTTATTTATTACTATATTGAGTAAGATTATTGAGGAATCAGTACATTGTGTGCCTTTTTAAGCATTTCCCAAGTAGAATTAAGCTTCCCTGAAGTCCAACCTTGCACAACTGGATATTGTTTCTTGGTTGTGTCATCTCGCACTGTTATTTTATGCATGAGAGACAATGAAAACTCTGAAGCTGATTCCGCAGTTTATCTGATGTTTTCATCTGCAAGTTGTTGTGGTTATTTCCCAACATAGGGAATAAAGAGATGTCATTAAAATAGTCCATTAAAATAGATGATTTTGAGGCTAATTAGTCAGAATGAACCAATAAGAGTTATGAGAAATAACCAGAGAAAAATCCTGTGGAAGGTCTCGATCAATATACAGAACATAGAATGTATCATAGATGTGTCAGATGCACATAAAATGAAAAATACAATGAATATATCAGACTGACCTAAAAGGATTTATACCACATTGCAAAATCTGATCCATAGGGTTTGGCCAGTTGTTCCAACTGTAATGTGAATAATAGGTTTGTATTAATTCCTTGTTGGCAAATAGATAGATGGATCTAGTAAATAGTTGTTGGCAAATAGATGCAGCACAATCACAAAGCATTTCATCATGAGATCAATAGCTGTACTCATAGACAATGCAATACACATACCTCATACCTTGCGACGGATAAGGCTGGCCAGACCAGCTGGAAATCCTGCTTATTATTATATGCATTACCTGTTTAAAATTTTAGTGGCTTGTGGGAAAAATGATCTATTTTGATTTTGTCCTATTGTTAGAAAATATAGGGCGTAGGGGTAATATTATTGCCCAGATGGCAACAGTTCAAATGAAGAGGCAAGGGGGTGCTTCTTATCACCCACAATGTTTGCTTTATTCATCATTCTGTATCTGTAGATGCATTCCATACTTAGCAACATAATCCGCAACAGTTTACTGGCCTGTTTATCAAACAGTCTTATTTTGTGCCTCAGAAGCATTGCCAAACCAGCAGATGATGCAGATGGCCAAACACTTTCGATAAAAGCATAGTAGAACATTTGAAACATTTTGTGGACATGTTGTGAACAAAAGATAAAAAGTACATTCTTTTTTGTCTTAGTATTTATGAGGTTAGACCACAGGCCCCATTTAAGTTAAGGTCAAGCACAATGCCAAGGTACTGATAATTTGTAACAGATTGTATTAGCACCCCATTGATAAAGGTAGGGATAGAGTATTGCAGCTTTGTAAAGTTGATCTGGTATAAGCAGAATAACACACTCTCTGTGCTTGTATACAAAAACATATATATATATATCATATTTCATATTTCATATATATATATATATATATATCTATATATATATATTGAGATGGTAACCGTCCTCTAATTTGCATCACTCTGCTTTTTATAGGGGGAAACAGTTGGAAACAGTTGGGAATCTAATACCATATCAGTCAGATTAATGCTCTCCATGCCGAATACTTGTTTTGACATAAGAAATGTATTTATTAACATGGTAATCTTTTTTTTGCTGAGTATCAATTTCCAATTTATTCCAAGGATATTTAAAAGCTCTATGGTTGACCATTTCCATCATTTCACAGCAGCTTTTAAACTGCAATGTGCACCTCATGCAGGAGGCATTTAATAAACAGTCCAAGATGCAGTTTGCATGATAAGCTACAGTTTCGTTAACTGAATGTCAGACAATATGAGTGCACTGAGTAGCTTATCATACATCTGGCCCTATGTCTTATGGAAAATGTAGAGATAAAAAAAAAGGTGCTTATGATTCACTGCATACCACTTCATCTCTAAAACTCTGTAGATATGGAATCTGCTGGCTCACTTGGCTTTATTGATGATGTGAGTGTTGACATTCACAAGAATAAAGAAGAATGTGAGCGAAACAAGTGGGAACCATCTCTCTCAAGTGGTTTAGCTAAGATTTTCTTTTATTGTCAGAATCTTGCAGCTTAAAATCCTGGCAATGCTCCAGCTATCTGTGGCCAGAAGTCCAAAGCGTAATTGGCTTGGCTCTTTTGAGTGGAAAGGATAGTCTTGTTTTCCTTCTTCCTCTGTAGTAATTAGTCTGTTGCTATCCACTCACGGACATCTGTCTTTTCATTTCTGTTCAATACAATAGCACCTTCAGCTGCAGTATGACATTGCATAAGAAGCAGCTGGTGAAGCTATTGGGACTGGCTTCATCGTCTCAAAGGAACAATTTTTAAAATCCATCCTCCGGAATGGGTAGCTGTGTGACAGGCAAAAACTTGAAAGCAGTTAGGAATTGTCAATGGAGAAATGCCAGGAAAGCACACTGAAGGTGGCTGCAAATGCAGTTGTGAGGCAAAATCCAAGATGTGATGCAAAAAAAAGTACTCAATAAACAGGCAAGGATGAGGTGATCAACAAACAACATAAACTAGGCAAAATCCAAGAATACAATACTCAAGCAATGTCAAAAAACAGAATAGTAATGCAGGAATATAAGGCTTGGTAATGTCCAGTACAAAGAGCACTGAGTGTTTACTTCAGGTTTTGGTGTGGTGAGTGGTCTTATATGTGATCCGTCATATCACATCAGGTATTAAGTCACACAGGTTAGTTTCACACTATGGCCAATAAGGTGCAGTAGGTGAAATTGTTCAAATCTTCAAAACCTGGTTGATAAATACCTTATCTTCTCTAGCCTTCAACAGAATGGGAAAAAAAAAACCTAAATATTGTTTTAAAGCACATTAATGAACACTACCCAAGCTGGTTTTAAGTGTAGCATGAAATCCTGGTGTCAAGGACTGGTGCTGATGATTCCTTCTTTCATATTACATCATGGAATCCTCAATTCAATATTCTAAAAATAAGATTCTGATAGTTTTCTGAGACCCTCCTTGTAAACAAAATTGCACTGTTGCCATAAATTGTGATTTGATACCTGATTTCATGTGATGGGTCCAGGTGAGTGCAACCACTAATTGGGTGACTATGAACATAAAAGTGAGTGTGATTCCTGGGAGTCATAGGCTGCATCTGAATACTCATACTGCTGTACTATATAGTATACAAAAAGCAGTACGCCATAACTGGTAGTGTGTCCGAATACTCAGTAGGCTTTTTTAATAGTAGTTGAATAGTACCTGGATGATGTACTACATTTGAAGTATGCAAAGGTACCACACTATGCTGCACTACCCTACTCCATAATTCAGCTGGAACCTCTGAATAAACAAAGAAGAAGAATTTCCCCTGGAGAAATGGAAGGCCGAAGCAAAGCTGATTGCTTTCCAGTCCAAGTGATGTCTCTCGCAATGTACAAAAGAAACAGATTAAACATTTCTTCCATTGCGGAATTTTTCATTTTTATTTTCATGGCATATGTGGGTATAAGTCACCTGTGAACATCCGGGTCAGATGGCGGCAGATTACGTACAAATTGTGTCCTTACTACTTTACTTTACTTTACTTTACTACTAGATTTTCTGTGTGTGCCTTGCTGTTGATGGGAAGCACATCTATTCTTTTGAACGAAATTATGTTTATAACCTCTCAAAATGAGCTGCTAGACTGTATATTGGATGACTGGATGTTGTTGACTCTCAACAACCCTTTTAAGGGACTATAAAAAAATTATTAGATAATAGTCTAGAGTCAAGTCTGATGCCCTCTCGGATTTTGGTTAAGGCTGTGTTGTTATTAATGTTATCCTGTATGGTCATGAGCTTTATATATTATTAATGTAAAATCCTGTTAATTCAGTCAAAATAATATCACAGTCATGCATCACTTTTCAAGTTCAAAATTTAGATTAAAGAACCAAATCAAGAAGCTGAGTCACTGTCATTTTGCATATAGTCTGCTGGGTGGTTCTTCAAAAAGATTACATTGCTACCTAAAATGAATGGGACTAAGACATTAACCAGCAGAGAGCAATAATAGGAAGTATTTCTCAGCCTAGAGGAATTTAGAAATTTAAATTTAGAATAAAAATTTACTTTAGACCCCAGTGACTCCAAGAATGGTTTTATGGATTGCCATTCTAGTTTATCATCCTCATATACTTATAATAAACACAGCAAAGAGATTAAGAACCATCTGTGGACCTTTATTACATTTTCCTCATGTAACTTTACCTCTATTTTCTCAGGTATGTCTCATGAGATATGGCCCAAAACTTCTCTAAAAGTTCAAATGTAGGGCCTAATATTGGTAATATACTCCTGTACTCCTGTACCTTTCTTCATTCTCTTCATTTCCACCATTCTGAGATTATTTGCGCTAGCATCTCGATACTCAGTTGAAGCTGTAGATTTCCATCTTGAACAGCATGTGATCGCTACTACGTGTGGCTTCCATCATATACGTATGTGGTAACTTAGACACTCGGTGAAGAAGCAGGGCCTCATTCCCCAGATGAATAACATGAGGCCCCTTCAGTCTACAAGCACTGGCAATAAATACAGCAGGACTAACATGGACCATATGCAGAGTTAGCCTTATCCTCAGCCCTTGGCCTTGAAAAACAAAACACTCCATTCTAGGTTACACTCATCATCTCTCCAACCTAGGCACAACCTCTATGTATATGGGCTATCACAAATGATCAACTTGAGTGGCATTTGTAGCTGGACATGTGGTTCTTGGTGTGTTTACTGATAATAAAATAGATGCGCAAGAACAAGGAAAACTTCCGACACACTTCTTTGGGCCTGTATGAAGTCTAACCACTGCGGGATGCTTTGAGTCCCGTGGATTATTCAACAATAGACAAAGTGTTTCAAAACCACAAAGCCTGCAAAACAAAAATTATGCGCTATCACCATGACACCATGATGGAGAACTTTTCCCCAATGATATTCTCATGTACGGAAAAGTTCCTGACACATCTGTGGAACTTGAGTCTCATAGCTCATAAATAAGGGATGGATTTTTGGACCATTAAATTTGACATATTAGAGGCATGTAGCTTATATCTCTTTAAATATTTTCCTCAGAGCATTCAAAATATTAAATAGCCAGTCAGCTGTTTTGGGATGGCAGGAAGGCCTCATCATATAAATTCATAGTTTCTTGAAATTTTAGAGGGCAACAGAATCATAGCAGATGTTAAAGAAGACTGAATGGATTTAAAACATCACAATATCCAAAGACTTCCCTTAGATGCAAAAGACACTCAAGTAACAGAAAACATTCATGACAAACCAACTGAGACAACTTTAAGACAACATTTTTTCCACAATAACTGCAGAATGTAAATAGATGTCATACTGAAATTATTAAGATGGTGTACATAAATTATAATCAGACATGCGTGCAAAGGGAAACTGCTGCACAACAGATTTTTCCTACGTTAGACATGAGACATTATATGCTATAAATTCTATTCATGCCACTAATGTACTTAACCTGAGACCTGAGACGTTTGGCACCCTTATCAAAGGAATCAGCTTGACCACAGACTATATCAGGTACCAGCTCCAGGGCATCAGACCTAACTGCTACTTAAAGGATACTTGCATCTTTTGAACAGGTCATATAAGACTTTACGGTGTCTGTATACGGTGTCTTTATGGATATTCGATTTCTATAATATATTTCAGAACCTCTATAAATGTCACCTCTAACTGATGTTTTAGTTTCCCTATAAACTATATGAAGAACACTGCAGTTAATCATTTTAAAGAGATGCTTGTGCTGATCTAATATTGCATTAAGTTTTCTTAGAAAGCTGAAGAAATAACATATTGAAGCCATTATATTTAGTGCAATATGTTTATGCATCCATCTTAATCTAACCATTAAAGGTCATGTGCAAACACATGAGCTCCTCAAACTTATCTATTGCAGCGGTTAGCACTGTTGCCTCAGAGCAAGAAGGTTCTGGGTTGGAACCTCGTGGCCGACTGGGACCTTTCTGTGTGGAGTTTGGATGTTGCAAAGACTTGCAGATTAGATCAGCTTGCCAGCACAGCTTGCTATGGCAGTGAATGGCAACCCTAAAGGATAAGAAGTACAGATAATGGATGGATCTCCAAACTTTTATGTAAGTATGTCACACCAGATCTGGTAATTGGAGATACCAGGTTCAGGAAATTAAGCCTAACTGTTGCTTAAAGGGATACTAGCAGTCCTGTGAATTGGTGAATCAGTGACACTCAGTGACCCTGTCCACATGTACACAGATATTTTTGAAAACATAGTATTTTTCCTTGTTTTTCAGTCTCCCATTCACATAAATGAGGTGTTTTGGGTCATGGAAAACAACCCCTTTTTTTTTTTTAAAAGATTTAAAGTTTAGAACTTTAGAAAATACAGTATGAACCTACATATGCTCATTGTGGTCTTGGATGTTTTATCAATATGCTGAACTCTGTTTATCATGCTTCCTGAACAGTTAGTTTGTTAGTTTGTGATCTATCATTTCTTCCTTGATAACATGTTTGCAATTTAGTTTCTTTTTGTTTTGTTTACACCTGTAAGTAGCGGCGCCAGAGTATGATATGCTCTGTATTGCCCTAGAATCCACCACTGTGGTAGTATAAACGGTATTGCAACAGTAAAACCAGGGTGAACACTTTGTATTCAAATGAAACCTGAAGCAGTAATTGAATCTCACTGGCAGCCCATACACATGAATCTGTGTTTTTTTTTTGTGTGTTTTAGAACTTGTTGGTCATATTGGTATATTTTGCTTCTCTACTTCAAAATATGCTAGCTTTTAACATTACTCTAGACACATTATTTTTGGGACTGTTTATGACATACTTTGACTTGACTGGTGACAGATGAGCAGGCGATAGGCAGACAAAATCTAAAAACCGTGCTCAAGGACAGAGTCAAAAAACAGGCAAAGGTCAAATAAACAGCTAACAGGTATATAAAAGGCAAAACACAGGAATTGAGAGTCAAAGTAGCAAACAAGGTCAATATCAGAAATACAACTGTGAAACAAAGGCTTGGCAAATTCTGATAGCAAGGCACACAGAGAATTACTCCACAAAGTATGTGTGAGTGTCGAGAGTCCTTAAATGCTGTGACATGATTGATGTCACAGGTGCGGCCATATTTGTAGGCTGCTAAGGATTCTGGGAAATGGAGTGCATGCATGACCACTGGCTTGCTCTTGCAAAAGATTTCAAATCATTTTTGTATTTTCATGTGGACAGAAATGTCTTTTATTTCAGCATCAGAATTTCAGTATAAGTATTACAGCAGTATTGGCTAAAGGCTACACTATATGGCCAAAATATATCCATGTACTTTTGGGCATATTGTGTACAAAATTGTGCATATAGAGGCAGACAGGGACTTAGTTTGTCTGTGTGTTTATGCATTCAGGCTCATCTCACCATCAAAGATTATGTAAAAACTCACATTGACTATACACACCTTCCTGCATCCTGCACTATCCATTCTCTTCCTTACAAGAAATTGTCTATATGACCTTCAAGGTCAATGTAGTCGGCATTGAGGGAAACGGAAAGGTTAAATTCCTTATTTACAGCGTCATACAGAATCATCCCATGTACTAGATGCTTCCCCAACTCCATAAATATAGCCTAACTGTAAGTGGAAGAATATTTTAACTATTCTTATAACACTACAATACTGAGGCCTACTGCTATATTTAGGTCACTGAAATGCAGTGTTCATACTGGCTGGACAAAGTCCTTGTTTTGACAGCTCTTCCTGGTGGGGGAGGGAGCTGTGGTAAATACTAAACAAATGTCTCTGGCCGCAGGAGTTGTGGCGCTCTGGGACGCTCTGGGATTTAGAGACGAGAGACAAGAAAGTGAAAGAAAGTGCTGATTAGAGACATATGCATGTGTCTGCAGGATTCAATAGCTGAGCTCCATTTATAACAGTTTCCAAAAGTGTAAGACTAAATTAGATTTGAACCATAAGGCACCACTTTGTAAAGCACTGTTTACTATGCACATTTGAGGAAATGGTGGCATGAATCCATTAAATGTATTGATAAAGTAGCTTGTCAGTTATAATGAGTATTTTTTTTATTATTGTATGAATATTAATATATTAGTATATTTTATTTTTTATTATTTTATTAGTATTTATTTAATTATACAGTACAATCACAATAATTTTAAACTACAAAACAAAACATCTTATTGCTTTCAATTTTATAGCCATATCAAATAAAGAATATATATAGGATATGTTAGTTAACAGTGTGCGCTAGCAAAGTCTAACTTTTTCTCTTAGCCTTTGTTAAGCTAAAATTACATAGTTGTAGTATCACTGAACGTGCCCCGGTTGTCATCGGAAATCACATGATTAGTTGAAAAGAGCCCATCTGTGTGCAATTAGTGTCATGTGATCTCAATATAAATACACCTGTTTCTGCGAGGCCCAAGAGATTGTTAGAGAACATATCCAAACAAGCACCATCATGAAGACCCAAGAGCTATAAAAACAAGTTCTGGAAAAGGTGTCTGTTAGGGATTGGTGATAAGAAACATCCTGCAAAAGCACTAATAAATCAAAACATCCTGCAAAAGCACTAATAAATCAATGATATAAAAAAGGAAAGAATATGGATCATCTGTGACTGCCAAGAGAAGACCATCCACCAAATGTGACCAGGTAAAGAGAGGTCAAGGGTAACTTAAGGAGCTGGAGAGATCCACAGCTCAGATAGGAGAAGCCGTTCACAGGACAACCATACCCTGGACACTCCACAAAGCTGTGCTTTATGTAAAAATGGTAGAAGAAAGCCGTTATTGAAAAAGGAATATGAACTTCCATTTGGAGACTCAGCAGGCATATGGAAAAAGTTTTCGAGTCTCATGAGACAGAAATTGAAATTTTTGCCCTCAGTACAAAGCCCTATATTTGGTGGAAAACCAACACTGCTCATCACCGTGAGGCATGGTGGTGGTAGCATTATGTTGTGGTGATGTTTTTTTATCAGCATGGACCAGGTTGTAACATTATATAATGTGGAAAGGTTTCCTGCAATACATTACACTGTTAGCAGACTGAATTTGTGTGGTTTCAATTCCTCCAACATTCGTGAGCATTCGTGAGTCTGCCCAGCAAAATCCAAAATTCACATTCCTTCAGTAAATAGGTGTAAGATTAGATAAGGGATTGGCTCTACTGTGAATTTTTTTTAAAGCTCCTATCCATCTGTATATGGGTGCAAAACGGCCCATTCTTTTCCATCAAGGACATTCTGAGTGCTTGTTCTCAAACTACGAATGGAGCACTTCCTACTGAGAAATCTGCACTTTTTTGACCACTGCACAAGCCCCTAGCCTTGTTAAATTTGAGTTTGCGGCACCAGAACAGTCATCTTCCATTGACACATTATTAATGCAGCTAATAAATGCTATGTCTACATCTAAACCTAACCCTAAATGTATCCTCAGTATCCAAAAGGAAACTTCTTATTAAAAAACACTAAAGTACTATAGTTTTAATTTTTAAAACAAATGTGGGGACCAGGCTAACATCCCAACAAGGTCAAAACTATCAGGTATACCTATACATGTGAGGACATTTGGTCCAAGATGTAAAAATGTATTATAAAAAAGTTATAAATAAAATTTACTAAGTGTCAAGTGGAACTGGCTGTCCAGTTCATGTTCACACTCGGTTATTAACGAATCAACAGGCTCATGTGTAAGGCAAAACATCTACCACTCACTAAAACCTGATGTGGTGTCAATATGATTTTAGCCCAGTTCTTATGTACTTTGGTGGCATAAAGGTGCAAATGGTAATGATGCTGCCTCACGAAATACTCATAGTCACACAGATGTTAATGTTATATTCAAAGTGAAAAGCTCAAAGGCTCACTATTTAGGATTCAGTTGATTGCAACCAACGGAATCCCCCTCCCTTTCTTCTTCCTTGTCTTGCTTTCATCTTCTTTGTCTTCCTTACAGTGCTTCCTTCCAGATTCATGCTGACACTTGAAAAAACATGAAATGCAGAAGGTGCTCTCTAGAGGTTTTTCCATTCAGGGCTACTGTAGCAGCGCAACACGGCAACTCCGTAGAGGTGGAGAGTCACAGGTAATTATACACTAATAAAAACATACTTATGAATACTATATTCCATTTCTGTTAATAGATCCCTGCTAAATCCTACATATTGGACCATTAAACAAAGAATAATGGTTAATACTTGACTATGCAACAGGAATGTGCAGCTGATTTTGACAGTGATGAGATGTATCATTTAGCCCTAGTTCAAAATATCTATAGAATTTCAAGACAAATTGTGATTGAGTCATATTTCACACCATCAACATACCAATAAACAAGAGTGGTGCAGTTAGGCAGATAACAGTTCTTACACTGACATGGCAGACATCATTTTTTCATTTTTCCAATGTTTCCTTTATCTCGGTCTACAGATTCAACCGTCACAGAAATTTAGATTTTAGAGGAAGGATTATAATGCATTTAAACTGTGAATTTACAGTTACATAAAATAACACCAACATATGGAGAAAATAACAAAATCCATTCCAACCTCCACAGTAGTAAAAAAATAACTAGGTATTTTTTCCTCAACCACAACTGCACATTTCACATGTAATCTTATGAGAAGCAGCTGTTGTTAAACATCTCTAGCTTCTTGGTCACAACTGAACTTTTCCAAAGTTTTTAGGGAAGCGTCAAGTGATACCGAGCTCTTTTTTTTTTTAACTGTTTGGACACATCAGAGTTTTATAATAAAGAGTTATTGAAAATGAGTTGCTCCAGCTTACAGAATTCTTCACTCAGAGCAGTTCATTTTGTTGTGGCTGGGATTCCCTCTGTTCTTGACCCTCATGCGCTTCAGAAATTTAATCTCCAGCAATCAGGCATACACTGGTGAGGACAGCACATGAAGTAAGCACAATTGGTTAGAAGGAAGGGTTTGCCTGGAAGAAGTTTGGGAACCTAGCTGTGTGCAAGTGCACCTCAGTCAGACTCTACACACTGATGTTGAGTCACTTGAACCTGCTCTCTTGACTTCTTTAACCAGTAGGTGTCATGCGAGCTGGAGAACCGTATTGAGTACAGGATATTTCCTAATGTCTGCCCAAGATTTGTCTCTTGGCTGGGCTTTTTGTCTTTTGTCTAATTGCTAAAAGGGGCTAAAATGTTGCCAAATCTAGTGACCAAGTCACTAAACAAACAACGGATAGAAACCTGTAAACTTTACCAATGCCAAGGTTAAGTGTTGACATGGAAACAGCCTGGGACATCCTGCACTTGTGGGAACAAGGAAAACCATGGATCACACACACACACACACACACACACACACACACACACACACACACACACACACAATTTATTCCTGCAGACATAATCAGATCTGAAGTATTATGGTGTTAAGATATTTAAATACAGTTTATGTGTAATTAACATACATTTTGGCATATGCATACATGGTGGTAGATCTAGAAAATCTTTTTTTTAGTTGCTAACAATACAATAATTTACTCTGTTCCAGAACACACACACACCACTTCGCACTTAAGTTGTCCTGCTTGTAGTAGCATTATTTATCTGCTATGTTTCCTGCAGTTTAAACGTCATTCTGTTCGGATGATCATCAGTTCAGAAGTAAGGGGAAAAAAGTCACTAGTTGGTCACTAGCCACCATTCACCATAAAACTGAACCACTTGACCAATGTACATGGCTAACAGAATTACCCAATGCTTCTTTAGCAACATTAATATTGATAGCTATTAGTTACATTAGCTATTACTTTCGTTTGGCTTTAGTAGCTGGCTAACAAGGTAGCAAGCTAGCTAACAGCCTTTACATCATGTAATTAAAACCAAGAATTATTAAGCTAACCAAAACAAGGTTATGTTAATAGGTAAACAAATTCGACAGCATGTTAACTAACTTTTGGCTTAAAATTTTACTTATATTTTGTTATCCAGGAGGTTACTGGCAAGCCTACTAATATTAGGCCTACTTTTATACAGTCCCTTCTAAAAGTATTGGAACAGTGACACAATTTTTGTAATTTTCCCTATGTACACCACCATAATGGATTTGAAAAGAAGCCATTATGATGTGATTGAAGTGTTAATTCCAGGGGTTTAACCAAAATATTGCATTGACTGTTTAGGAATTACAACAATTTTTACACAGCCCCTCCATTTTCACGAGCTCAAAGGTAACTGAACAAACTGGTATAATTATAAATATAAGCACCATATTTAATACTTGGATGCAAATCAATCACAGCCTAAAGTCTGGAGCCCATGGACATCACCAAATGCTGAGTTTTATACATTGAGATGCTTTGACAATCCTTTACTGCAGCTGCCTTCAGTTGTTGCTGGTTTATGGGCCTTTCTGCCTTCAGTTTTGGCTTCAGTAAGTGAAAAGCATGTTCAGCTTGGTTGGCTGACGCAGCCATTTAAGAACATTTCATTTCTTTGCTTTAAGAAGCTCTTGGATTGCATTCATGGTATATTTTGGGTCATTAGCCATCTGTACTGTGAAGCACTGTCCTTCAGTTTTGCAGCATTTGACTGAATCTGAGGACAAGGTATTGCTCTATACACTTAAGATTCATCCTGCTACTTCCATCAGCAGTCACATCATCAATAAACACCAGTGACCCAGTTCCATTGGCAGCCATATTTGCCTACTACATCCACCATGTTTGTCAGATGATGTGGTTGCTTTGAAGTATGAGCCCTTGCTCTCCTTCTCCATACTCTCCTCATCCCATCATTCAGGTTTGAGTTAATCATGGTTTCATCTGTCCAACGAATCTTGCTCAAGAACTGGGCAGGCTTTCTACCAGTGTTTCGCATCTTGAGATAAACCCTCTGTATTTATGTTCATGAAGGTGCCTCTTGATTGTACACTTTTCTTAACCAAGGAAAGATCTCTACAATTATCCACTTTAGTTGTCTTCTGTGGTCTTCCAAGCCTTTTGGTGTTGCTGAGTGCATTCCTTATTTTTAAAAATTGTACCAAATTGTTGATTTGGCCACTCCTAAAGTTTCTGCTATCTTTTTGATAGGTCTGCTTTGTTTTTTCAGCCTAATAATAGCCTCCATCATTTGCAATGACACCTCTTTGGAGTCCTCAACACCTTTATGTTGAGAGTTCCCATGTACAGATGTCAAATGCAAATTCAACACTTGGAATCAACTCCAAACCTTTTATCTTCTTAATTTGTCATGAAATAATGAGGAAACAGGCCATAACTGGCCATGAAACTACTTATCATTACGTTTGAGCCTGTGAAAATAGAAGGACTGTGTAAAAATGTCTGTAATTACTAAATGGTTAATGCAATATTTTTGTTAAACCCCTTGAATTAATGCTGAAAGTCTACACTTCAATCACATCTTTGTGGCTTCTTTTCAAATACATTGTGGTGGTGTACAAAGGCAAAATTACCAAAATTGTGTCACGGTTCCAATACTTTTGGAGGGGATTGTATTGTGTGTTGACTTAGTAGTTGTTAGCCAAGTTGCTAAGAAATGTTAGTCTTCACAATCCCAGATTAAACTGATGTTGTTCCAGTGTTTATTTTGGTTGGCTATGTTGGCCCTCCCTACAGAATATTGTGCCAACATTGGCAAAGAAGCACATTTCATAACAATCCTGCCAAAATTGACCCAATACTGCTCCAGTGCTGACAAAGGAGCACTTTTAATAATAACCATGCCAATGTTGGCCCAACAAAATAGCTGACATTGGCTACCTTTGTGCCTATTGCAACTCCAGCACATAGAATATGTTCTCTGCATAAAGTATTACATAATGACATTCTTCATAGAACATCAAACATAAATGTATGAAAATAATTAGGCAACAATCATAATCGTTTTCAATTAAAGTATACTGAATTAATATTCGGCTAACACGTTGACCTCTGTTAATGTAGGGTTAAAATTAAACAGTTTGTGAACTGTTCTCATGAGTTAGCATGAAAATGAGCTTGTCAGCAAACTATAATACAACTGTTAGTCTGAGTCGTACTTCCGGTTACTTTAAGTTACTTCAGTATAAAGAAATGTAGATCCAAATAATTTTCTACAAGTTACCAATTAGCTGTGAATATCTACATATAGACACAACGAACAACACATTTGAGCTAAAAAATACATTTTCATTCAATTACTTCAGTTCTTAGACATGCAATAACACTCTGCTCCTAATACACCTGGTGCCCTACATGTACTAGTAAAAGTATATAGGATGCACAGTAGCTAATCTAAAATTAGTGCTAGGAAATAACAAATATATGGTAGTGGACATATGGAAAGATCTTGTACAGAGAAAGTGTGTGTCTGTGACATGAGCTGGCCCTCTATCCTCCTGTGTAATGTTCTGTTATTTCCCACCATTGTGTCCATGCTAAGGAGAAACATTCTAAAAATGGCTTTTTGTTTGACTTTACTCAACGCCACGGTTTCCTCTTGCTGGCCGTGCCACTCCACTGTTACTGCTACTTTTTTTAAAACTAGTCATCCAAACAGGAACCTGTGCTGATACAAATTAGGATGCTTCAAGGGAGGATGCCTTCCTTGGTTACTTTATTTATTACTTTATTTATTATTATACTTTATTTATATTCTGTGGATGAGCCTGTTTCACAACAAGTTCCTGTTGTTATCTGGTCTTAAGGACTTTATGGAAGATGTGATTTCACTGTGTCACAATTTCAAATTTTCAGGTCTACCTGTAGGAACCATTATGAAGTTGAAGTTAGGACTTAGCTGTTTTTCAGATTTAATTTACATGCAATAAAAAAAAACTATAGTTCACTAGAAGAGGTATAAATTTAGCAAGAGACTTCGGAATTAAATACCTTCCAAGACTCCTCTCCTAATGCCCTTCCCAGTTTCCCTGTCTTTTACAGAATGTGATTTCATCTTTATGCAGGATTGCTGTAAATGCTAATATCATGGTGACTCGAGGGTTTGATCAGTGCCTACTTCCTGGCTGAAGCTGTGACCAGATGGACTTCTACATAGCACTGGGATGTTCACACTTTGCAGAAAAATAAGCAATTTCCATAAAGTAACAGCAGAACAGTGTGACCTCAGCAATCTCTTTCTGAAGTTGGACAGTGATATCCAGATGTGGACAGCGATATCCGGAGCTCTGCGCCCAAAAAGACCCCCTGCACGTGGTACCACAGGAAACCTGGAATTCTGATTGCAAACACACACATCACTTGCTGTCCCACACAGTACTTTTCTTTGATATTCAATTTCCAGGAACTCAGAGTCCTTAGTCTTTTAAAATGATGAAACAATTACATACTGCTATGTTTCAAGTCCCTGGAAATGAGTAATCAGAAACTGTGATGAACTTCTGAAGACAGGATTGTCACACAATTATCTGAAGAGGGTTTTGTCTTGTATTCTTACAGATATCGACATAAATAAAGGATAGCTGTAAGAATGAGAGGACCAGTTTATCAGCACCAATAGCTTTTATAGTAACAAGTTGAGCTTATGTAGTGGCTGGTATTCACATTTAAAATAAATAGATTTAATTAATATGTATTAATATGATGTTTGCAAACTGCCTATGCCAAGTCAGAAAAAAAAAAAAATCAACGTGTTACATTTATCAACAATATAGCTGGTAGTTATTTGATATTGGGGACACATTCCTATATGCCTTTCCTACTCCAAACACAGTATATCCACATGCATACCAAAACACCTCTGCAAGTATTCTGTCCTTTTTAAAACCAGTAATAAAAAAATACATATTTTATCACCTATTTAATGACCTGCCAAATCACACCCACCAGCTAGGTCTCTCGTATCATATAACAGATACCAACCCGAGAGGATGAAGGCTACCACATGCTTTCTATAAAACAAATGAAGGCCACCAACCTCATCTTTTTGAACTGTTGCTCCTGCTGCATCACAGGGCAATGTAACAAACATAATTGGCTGGTGTCACTGTGATTGACAAGAGAGAGAAAGAGTATGCCATCCTTCCCACTGATGGCTGAGACATCAACAGGATTCAAACTCGAATTTGAATCTCACTGAAGGCATTTGACCCAGTGCACACCTGTACTTAGCTCTTTCCGCTTGTGATCAAATCACCCACGGTGGATGTTAATTTCAAGTCTGAACGGGGGTAAACATGCCATGAACCAGCTATGGAAGATGCCATTTCACTGACATTACAAACAGCCAAGCACAGACTTTTCTTCAAAAGTTAACTCCATTGAGTTATTTTGCAAACATTTTAATAGCTATCTATATTCAACACTAAAAAATATTATCTACTGGCTACTTAAAAATGCAGTAGTAATTCATTAGAAATTGTTTATAAGTTTGAGATTATGGTGCAGTATATGCATTGGGAGCTACAAAAGAA
>JAQQZU010000020.1:3196797-3208072 GCA_030068025.1 Parauchenoglanis punctatus | reverse complement strand
TAAATAGTAAATGATAAAAATACAGTAAACAGCCCTATAGAACAACTATAGTAATCCATATTAACAAGGCACACGTGCTCACTGAAAAGCATTCCAGGTGACGACTTCATGAAGCTGGTTAAGCTAATGCCGATTGTATCATCACGGTAAATGTTGGCTACTTTGAAGAATCTGAAATATGAAACTTATTTTGTTTTTTTGGGTTGTTTTTTTTTTACACTTTTTTGTTTACCACATAATTCAGTATATGTATAGGTTAATCTTATTTATCACCAATCACATGTGGGAACCAATAAATGTGTTTAAACTAACTAAGGGACATGAAAAATGCCAGCACACTCAGCATGGTGTCTGAATTCTGGCTCAGGAAGTTCTCTGAAACCAGCTCTGGCTGGTTGAGGAAGTCCCTCAACCTCACCAACTTTATTCAAGTTCATAATTGGTCTTAACTAGAGATGTGTGTAGGACTGTTTTTAATCCTGCTCACATGATAATTGTTTTTTGTTTGAACCTGCCCATGATATTTAATTTTATCTGGGTTATGACAATTGTGGAAAACAACAAGAACCAACTAAATTTGTTAGAAAGTGTCACGGGAAGGGAAAAAAATACCACTCAAATGGCAATTGGACAAATTGAAAGATAAGTACTGATAAATGCTTCATTTTAGAATAAATGTTCACACAGAGAGAGAGAGAGACTTGATAAACTATGCATGATGTGTTATCACCATTGGTGTAATCAGAGCTGGACAATGTGATATATTGGCTAGAATTTCCAATGTGATATACGGGTGTGATGTTTAGTATGCTAGAATGTTGGCCTTGGCAGCAACCCCACAGCAAGCCTGGGGTGATACAGTAGTCATTCTATCACTCTCTCTTTTTTGTATACAGTGAAAAAAGGGTGAGGTGGGGCGTTGTTTCAGCATTTTCTTGGCATAGTTCAAAGAAGTTTAATTCAACTGTATTCCTTCAAGGTGTGTTCATTATACTATATAAAGCATCTTTCTTGCTCTTTTAAAATCTTTTACTCTCTGCATTTCTTATTCTTATTCTATTATTATTGAATTCCTTATTTAATGCCTTTCTCTGCAAGTTAGTCTTCATTATCAAGTGCTATCTATCTCTCAATCAACTCTGGTTTTCTGAGCTCTTCACTCAGCACTTTGTCACCCAGATTTTAAAATACTTCACAGCAACCATGCTGATGGCAGACACCCAGGACAAGGAACGGATGGCCTCATCCCTTTGTGTCTGGAACAGAAACACCAGCCTGGACCCTAAATGGCATCTTGTATCCAATCCAATAGCCACAATTAACTACCTCTGGCATGGTCTTGCTTGATAGACATTGTAACAGTTTTTCTTCCCTCCTGCAGTGTAACTCCATAAAATTAAATTTTACAGCATCAAAGCTTTAACATGAAGTACCTTCATGATGAAGTATTAACTTTGTAAATTGGTGGGGTTTCATGAAGCTCAAATGATGTGGAAAATTAAAGTCTTGTACATAGCTCAATTATCTTTAATAATTTCAGCTTGCTAGCCTAAGGTATAAGCCTAGTGATGAAAGAATCTACTAAAATTAACTAGCACATTCCACATTGCAAGCAAAGACCTCAGCAGAACTGGATTTTTTTCCATTTAAAGTGATTTCTTTCTTTCTTTCTTTTTTTTTTTTGCCACATGCATGGTTAACCTGCGTGTGGCATTTGATATCAGATAATGGCCAGTGTTTGTGAAGTTGGCATATGTAGGTAGTTGGAGCACTTCTAAAGAACAGATAAAAGCACAGTCATTTCCCTCTCTAGAGCATGGAACCACAGGAGGTCAGGCAATGAAACACACACAAACATCGAGACACACACTGCACATATACTGGGCACACTTTCACATGACCCCGACCATCATAACAAATCCACTCCAATGACAGGATGAACAGAGAGCTGGTCTAAAATAACACTGATTAGAATATGAAAGTAGGATTCCTGTGTGGTACAACAGAGATTGTTATTGTCAGTGACTGTTCTGGCAATGAGTGTTGTTCCTGCTGTTGTAGGACACATTGATCTATGGTATGCTTGGAGAGATGCAGCAGCCACAGAGCTCACACTCACAGCAGAGGGCACTTTAATCCACTCTCTATGTCTCTCCAGAGGTCAAAGGAAAGTGGCCAGACTGGTTTGAGGCGGACAACAAGGTTTCAGTCAATCAAATAAATACTTTTTATAACTGTGGTGAACAGAAAAGTATCTCAATATGCACGTACATTCTACAGTGAGCGCACGATTACCAAAGACTAGTAAAATAACTTTGTCGTTGAGCCCAATGTCATCTTCTGCTGTTGCAGTTATGTTTTCTAAGATGATTTTTCTCTCTCACTATTTTGCTTGACTTACATTAGTTTTCCTCTCTCATCATAAGGCATTTCTGACAGCAAAACTGATGATCATTGGATGTTTTTTGTTTTTCACACCATTCTGTGTAAAATATACAGACTGTTGCACATGAAAATCCTGAGAGATTTTCAAGCTCAAACAACGGTATACAGTATGTAAATCTCATATTCTCTGTATAAAAATATATGTTTCTAATATTAGTGACCAGGGTTATTAGCAAATTAGCAATAAAAACAATGATTTTTAAATGATTTCCTTTGGATGATGTTGATGAATGAAGTAACTAACCAACTATCTAGCTTGCTGATTTATTTTTGCTGTGTGCTAGGTGTGCTAAGTGGCTAGTACAGAAAGAATAACCATTCTTTTATAAAATTATCCATGGATATGAAAAATCATAATTTGTTTTGTTTCATTCTAGTTTCACTGCAATTACAAATTAATTCATAGTAGTTACTAAATAATTTGCTTTAACATGAATAACTGAATAATAAGCAAGTGGTTGTGCAAATTCTATTCCTGAATCCTCCAGTATGAAGGCCCAAGCTAAATAGAGTCATGACCTCCAGCAAAATTCACGTGAGAATACAAACTATTTCAATGGTGAAGGGGACTCCCCCAAGAGGAAATAATGATAGCAATTTGAAATAGGGTTTCTTAAAACACTACTTGAACACAGGATATGGTTCTGCTTGTGTGTGTCTGGTTTTCTACCCGACATTCTCTGCCACTCACTTAAGTTCACTGCTGAAATGTCAGCACAAGTATTTTAAAGTAGGCAAATCTATGGCCGTTTGAATAGCTGAACATTTTTACTGGGCATGTGGTATCTGGTCTACCTCAATGTAAATGCTAAGTGGAGTTTTCTTCCAAATGGGGCTCTGAGATTCAGGGGGTGTGTTTACTTACTTGGTTAATGCCAGATCAGTCATACATAAGCTACTTTGCAGTACACATGCACCAGTTCAATTAAATGGCCAAAAATGACAGCTGTGGCAATCTGAGAGGGATCATTATTTTGAGTGAACCCAGATTTGACACACTTTCTCTAATGACAGACTGGTTGACTTTACGCAGGATAATGAAATTATAGGTTACATACATTTTGGAAAGGAAAACTTCACAGGTTTGAAGATAAACACTGATGTAAAATTCAACAATTGGACCACTGGGAACATATATTGTGTATTGTGTTACCATGAATAATAGCCAGCAAATGTGAGCAAAGGTGATCCAATTATTATAATATTACACTGATCGCAATTTGTACTGTATAATTTAGCATGCTAGTTTTACTGGTGGAAAAAGAAATTTAACTCATTAAAACCCAACTCAAAATTCTCAGTGTTATATATATATATATATTCCAAGATCAAGGGCTGTATAGATCATGTTACTGTTCTTGCTAGTATAGCAAATTACAAAAATGTTTGGACATCAGCTAATATCAACTTTGACATGAAAGCACTTCCAAAGCGCTTGCCAGTATCTTGCTAAAGAGATTTATACTGGAAAATGTGTTCTTAGCACATAGGTTTCTAGCTCTTTCCAGAATTCATAGACAAACAAAAAGTGTTTCATATAAATGGATAGCAAGAGGGATAAAACTTGAGTGATAACAGAAACAGGTGGCTCTTTATAACAGATTGCCTGAGATTATTGTAAACCTTACAGATGATTTATTTATAAGTAACAACATGATTACAAATCTCATTGGTCAAAGTCATTAGGCTTACCAACACCAAGAATACTTTTCAAGGTTTGTGATAATAGCTTAATGCTAATTGTGTGAAATCCCTGCTAAAAGCTGATTGGCTGAACCTGACAATATTTTTGATGGAATTCATTGATGACTAATAATCCAGTTACAGATTCCAGTTTCCATAATGATGTGGTACACCAAATTTCAGCTTAATTTGACTGAGTAATATCTATTTGAATTTAACTCTGCCCCTTTCAATGACCTCGGCAGTCATCTTCACATCGTTGTCCTGAACATGCCTTTAAATTTGGTTGAAATCCCTATGACCAATCATGAGTTCCAGTTATATGAGTAAACCAGCTAAACAAATTAATAGAAGTGTGCCTTTTACATATCTTAACATGTTTTTGATAATTATTCAATTTTACTCTCTCCTCAGTAGTTTGACATCAATATTGTGAAGATAATAATACATCCTAGGACTAGTTAGCAAAAGTAGGTTTCACATAGTCAGCCAAAAAAAAGTATATATAATGTATAATGTATTTATAATGTAATAATGTATTATAAATGTATTTTAATACTAAATTTATTCAGACACCAAACAATTATTGTGGCCTAATAATTTAATAAGTACACTTGATTGGCATCTCTCTGCACAGGCCTTCCGCCTGCTATATCATAAATATAGGGAACCTAAATTTAGTAGTAGTTTAGTCAATTTAGTTTAGTAATGCATTAGTTGCTGTTACTAGCTGTTATAATGTTTAAATACCCTGCCACATTACTCAGCTATTCAATAAGCCAGTGCAAGTCTACATACAGGTGTGGGTCTAACCTGATAAAGTCAAATAACTTGCTTTATGCATTCATTTTCACAAAATTTGCTTTGTTACTGTACATGCATTTCTGCATATGATGTGATGATGATGCAAATGTAAAATCTAAAACTACATATATAGCACTGTAATGTAAACATACAATAGTATTTGTACTAGTGTGGTTTATGTTATTGTGTAAAAAAATCTTTTTTCTTTTAAACACAATAACAGGTTTCAGGTCATCAAAACCAAAAGCACATAACAATAGCTGCTCTCAGGGAGCTGGTGTCATTATAAATAATAAGGTAAGCTTATTCTTATCATTAATGATTCGTTGATCTGAGTGCACAGATATGGTAAATAAGGGTTCAGTAAAAAACAGTGTAAATATGGATATTAAAATCTGATGAAACACAAAATCTTTTTAAAGAATCACATTTGGGCCTTTATTTCCATTCAAACATTGTTTTGATACAGTGGAATTCATTTGTGCTTATGACTGGTACAAAACACAACAGTTGAATCATTAAAAGGCTTTCAGAAATCAGAGCCAATAGAATTGTTTATTTAGTATTTAGTATAATATTTACTATTTAGTTTACGTAGTATTTATTTTATACTCCAATCAAAAATTGATTGACATTGTTAAAAATAAAATTGTCTGTTGCACATTTTGCAGGTTCTTAGCTCTAGTGCCATTTAACATGATTCAAAATGTGAAATCTCCTGCATGCTCTAATAAAACAAAAAGTGTCAATTATGTACTGGACTGTTGCTATGAAGTGCTGTCCTTCAAATTAGAAAGGAAGTGGCATGACTGTTGTATAGCACAGCAGTGTCTTATGGATGAGAATGCCATTCTCAGTCTGAAATTCTGTACAGATCTCGATACTCCTTTAAGTGGTGCAGAATGTTAGGGTCGGCATCAACCAATCCAATGGACAGGATTCTGGTTATGAAGTGAAGCTCCTTTTCACTGAGATCCTTTTGTTAGAAAAGAAAACTCAGTACAGAAAAATATGTAAAATGAAAATACCTGAGTAAAAACCCTAGGAACAACACCACCATAGGAAATACCCACAGCCTAAAGCTTCTGACACAGCTTTTGCATGTATAGTACTTATATACAGAAATGGATTTATTAGGATAGACTCAGCATATGGTTTACATGTAGCAGTAAAATAAATACAATGTGGCATACACATAAACATCCTAGAGGCAAACATGCATTCTACAAATGGCAGTTAGGGAAATCTTATTTTTCTTTTAATGAGAAGAAGAAGAAGCATGAGAGGAGGATTACATGCTATGCTAAAAGACTGAACTATCATGGACAAGCCAACTGCCGGCCAACATGTGCAAACAAAATGGACGAGTTAAGAGCCCTGACCATGACACAATGGGAATACAAAATCGGCATTGGCTATATTTTTACAGAAACTTGGCTGAACTAGGACACACTGGACTCTGCAGTTCAGCTAGACACTCACAGAAGGGATCAGGCATCTGCAAGATTGAAGGAGTCTGCATATATGTGAACAACTTGTCGTGTTTGGATGTCACAATAGCACAGAAACACGGTTCACCTAACAGAAGTGTTGCTTGGTAAATGCTAACCCTATTAACTACTAAGGAAATTTAGTGCTGTTTTCATTGCCGGTATTTACATTCCACCTCAACTGGACACTGAGACAGTATTCAGCTTGCTGATGTCAAATAACATCAGTGCATATGAAACTACATACCCAGATGCTGTTTTCATCATCGTGGGAGTTTTTAAAACAAAGCAATCTACAAAATTCAATCAAGATTTTTAAATTCCCAGGAAGGAGCAAAGCACATTAGTCCATGTGTATAGAACGACCTGTGGGGCACACAAAGCTAAACCATGACCCCATCTTAGACACACAGACCATGTCACCCTCTTTTTATACACAGCGTGCAGGCAGATGCTGAAACAAAGCACAGATTTTGGTCTCAAAAAACTTGTTTTGAAGGATTGCTTTACACATGCTGAATGGGATGTTTTTAGAACAGATGCCACACAGCAAGACTCTACAATTAACAATGAAGAGTATACTTCCACTGTGACAGCCTACATCAGCACATGCATAGAAAGTGTTGTGCTGAGGAAAAGCATTTACACTTATCCCAACCAGAAGCTGTGGATCAATGCCCAAGTCTGGTCCAGTTTACATGCTCGCTCTGTGTATCTTAGATGTGGAGATGCCGAGGCTTACAAACAAGGTATGGTGTTTCCAAGAAAATATAGGTGTCAAAACACTGTATAAGCTAAGACTAGAGAGGCATGTACATTCTGAGGAGGCTGAGGAAATTAATCATGTCAGTGGGGATCCTCAGAAACTTCTATAGGTGCACAGTGGAGACCATCCTAACATATGGTTTGGTACCTGTCCAGGGCAGGAAATTATTAGAACACTTGCTCAGGAAAATCCAGAAACCCATAAGCCTCTTCTACACAGCCCATTCAACGCAGGAATGTTGTGCCTTTATGCCACCTCGCCATTTTGTGTAAATGTCAGAATGCAGAATGAGGGGTCATGTCGTTTTGCCTGTAAGTCGGAATGATTGATAGTAACAGAGCCAGAATCAATGTCTGTGTAAAAGGTACAGCGGGCTTTACGGATGAAGGGTGTGATGTTTTTGACATTGACTTTCTTCTTTCTGAGGCCAGCGAGATCAAACAACTTTGTCTCCATCTGTGAATTCAAATGGTGTCTAAGATCTGTGAGCACCTTTGTGCCGTCATTTGCTTCCCACTTCTCTTCAGTTTCTCCTCCAACATATTTCTGATCACATTAACATGTTGCTCAGCAACTTTGCTTGCGTTTGAAGAGCGGTATAAAAGTGCATGGCAGTCTAAACAACTAAGGCATATTAAGCGGTCTTCTTCCTGGAGAGATTGTGAGATATTGTGGAGATATTTAACTGAATTTCCCGGAGGAACCTTCCCGAGGGATTAATAAAGTTCTTTCTAATCTAATCTTGTGGGATTTCTGTGTAAAGGGCTATAGGGGACTTGTCTCCCCTCACTGCAGGACATCTACAAGAGAAGAGTCTGCATATGGGCTAACAGTGTCATCAGGGATCCGCCTCACCCTGCCCACTCACTGTTCACGCTTACCAGAGTCTGGTAAATGGTACAGGAGCATTACAACTAGAACATCCAGATTCTATGATACCTTGTACCCACAGTCTGTCATGAGCCACCCTCTACCACTTCCACCTACATGTTCCATCTACAAATCTCTTTCTACTGACACGCTGAATGAGGTGTCTTTGCAGCATGTACCAGATCATACCAGGTTCACTTAAATATACAGCAGTGGGCAAAAGTAGGTTTACTATTGAGTAAGTGAGTATGTGAAACAGAGTTTATTCTTGTATTATTATTTATTTATTAATTATTGTATTATTTATTTGAATTATTGGTCTTCTTTTTTGTGTTCTTGTTCTTCTGATCATTAATATTGTAATAATCATAACCTTCATGTCTTTTTCTATACAAACAACTGTAAACCTATTTTTATCTACCAATGTATAATTAGCATTTTGCCTGTACATACACTGTATGGCCAAAACTATGTAGACACCCGACCATCACAGCCATATGTGAGCCTTCTCAAAATGTTGCCTCAATGTTGGAAGCTCAGAATTGCCTAGAACTCTGTAGTATTAATATTTCATTCTGGTACTTTTGGGTCCAAACCTGTTCCAGCATGACAGTGCCCCTGTACACAAAGTAGACAGAGTGGATCTCACATTATTGACCTAACTGATGCTATTGTGTCTAAATGAGCAAATCCTCACAGCCACATTTAAAAATCTAACGGGAATACTGCCCAGAAGAGTGGAAGATAAAACAGCAAAGAAGGACTAAGCACATGATTGTGATGGTCACGTGTCGACATCCATTTGGCCACAGAAGCGTGTAATTCCTGCTAAAAGTTTTGAAACAGCAAGGCCAGTCCTGTTGATTTTTTTTCCTCTACAATGAAGACATCTGGGTTTGAGATCAAAAGATGAATATGAGACAATAGATCAGAAGTTCAACTATAATTTGCTGATAGTTACATCTAGATGTGTTTAAACATGCCACCTTTTGTCTGAACCCACCCATTTTTCGAGTAATTAAAAATATTGGAACATGTGAATGACAGAAGTTTCTTGTTGCCCTGGTGTGCCCTGTTAGATTGACTGTTTAATCAGTTAATAGCCCTGAATATCTGCTCTTGGTGTGAGCCCTGGGTTTCACCTATGAAGACTGCATTCGTTGTTTAAAAGGATAAATCAACATTAATACCGGAGAGCTGACTATGGGAGAAAAGCAAGCCGTTTTGAAGCTGAGAAAAGAGGGAAAATCAATCGTGGTTATTGCACAAGCATTGGCCATAGCCAAAACAATGGTTTGGAATGTCTTGGAAAAGAAAGAAAGCACCAGTATACTGACAACCAGATATGGAACATGTCAGCCAAGTAAAACAACAGCAGCTGACAGACATCATTAACCGTCAGACATCGGTGATATCACTGACATCCTCCACAGAGCAGGGGTGAAGATATCATAATACACTGTTCGAAGAAGACTTTGAAATATAGAGACATATAGAGGCCATACCAAAAGATGGAAACCACTCATCAGCAATAAAAATCAGAAGGCCAGATTTGAATACAGAAGAAATGCAGAAATGAGCCACAAAAGTTCTGGAACCAAGATTAACCTCTACTAAAGTGATGGAAAGACCAAAGTGTGGAGAAAGAAACAATCTGTTCATGATCCAAAACATACAAACTCATCAGTCAAGCATGGTGGAGGTAGTATCATGGCTTGGGTTTGCATGGCTGCTTCTGGAACAGGTTCACTAATTTTTATTGATTATATAACTCATGATAGTAGCAGCAGAATGAATTCTGAAATCTACTGAAGTCTACAGAAGAACATTCTGTCTGCCAATTTACAGAAAAATGCATCTAATCTAATTGGGAGAAACTTCATCATGCAGCAAGACAATGACCAAAAACACACTGCGAACACAACTAAATACTTCATCAGGGTAAAAGTGGAAGGATATAATCTGGCCAAGTCATTCACTGGACCATAACCCAAATGAGCATGAATTTCAGCTCCTGAAGAGGAAATTGAAGGAACAACCCCCCAAAACAAACAACAACTCAAAGAAGCCGTGGTACAAGCCTAGAAAAGCATCACAAAAGAAGAATAGAACAATCTGGCGATGTCAGTGGGTCATCAGCTTGATGCAGTTATTGTAAGCAAGAGATTTTCAACCAAATATTAAGTGTTATTTCCTTTAATTTCATTCAGGACTATCTGTTCTAATAATTTGGTTCACCTAAATACTGGGTTTCTGCCCACAAATGTGCCAAAACTTCCTTTGTCACAACAATTGTGCAGGTTGTTTAACATATCTTGATATAAATATCAGGAAATAAAAAAAAGTTGAAATTCTGATCTGTCATCTCATATTCATCTTCTGAGTTCTTAAGTGTAAAGAAAAACTAAACAATTGGCCTTGCTTCCACTACCTTTGTAAGGGATTGTGTATATTTTATTTCTACAAGTAATAAACTAGTAATAAACAATAGTTTTTTCATTCATTTTCTTCCCAATGTTCCAGTCTGCACTATATATCAAAAACTATCCTATTTATACTTATTATTTTTATGCATCTTTCGTATATTTCATTTTTCTTTTTGTTATTTTTTAAATTAAGAAGCTCACTGTACGAGGAACCTGTGCATAATAAAGAATCTTTTGAATCTTGTTTAATTAATGGGCTGATCTAGGTTGAGAGCTCCGGGAAACCCTTGTTGATAGCAACACCCCCTCTCAGCCACAACTCAACTCACTTGAAACAATGCATGATGTAACATAACATATTACATGATGTGCCCTGTGGGAATGGGTTTAAAATACAACAGTAGCAGAACATCACTCTGGACTAAACTCCGAAGAGAAAATCTGGTTACCTTTTTTTTGTAGGAAATGAAACGGCTATCTTTGTCACATCTTTGCATCCCCTGACAGATTGAATTAGGGAAAAAACATGAAATGAATAAATAAAATGGAATAAAATGGGTGATTATCTGTCATATATCTTATAGTTCAAAATTGAATTTGAAATGGCTAGATTTAAAATAACTAAACGTACAATGCAATTAAATGAATGCAGGAAATGATAGAAAAGGTGCTACACTTTTGATATATCCATCCATCTATCAATATGCAATATCTATCCATCCATTATCTAAACCGCTTTATCCGTCTGGGTCGCGGGGAAGCTGGAGCCAATCCCAGCATCTTCGGGCGAG
>JAQQZU010000020.1:3168137-3196697 GCA_030068025.1 Parauchenoglanis punctatus | reverse complement strand
GTGGATAAAGGTGTACAGTTTCCCAGTTTGAACATTTGTTATGTTATCTATGTTCTGTTGTGAATAAAATATTGGCTCATGCGTTTGGAAAGTCTTTTAGTTTTCATTTTATTCAACTTTAAAGAACGTCCCAACTTTTCTGGAATTCGGGTTGTATAATAAAAGTGTATTTTCAAAAATTTGCATGCTAAAGAAATGCCTCTGATGCAATCATGGTTGAAATTGCAGTCAGGACGAAAAAGTGAGCAGATTGATTGGTTTGTTTTACTGGAAGTTATGTGTTTTTCAGCCAAGGAATAAGACAAACTCCACTTTTATACACTTCAGGAGAAAGCTCTAGTATATTATGGACAAAAATGATTTGAAAATGATTCAGAGGCACCAAGTTATCAGTATCTGTCTAGGACTAGTTGCTGATAATAGTAAAAAAATTCTTTTAAATAATAATAATGCTATAAAATAATGAAAGGTCATCTCACCTATCACTGAGAATGATTTTCTGAGCCTCACAGATACTGTGCCATACAGGTTTCAGTGTTGAGGTCCTTGCTGTTTTTCTCTTTTCCCCCTCAGATATCTTTTTCTGTGGCCAAGTGTGTGCTTTTCTGCCTGAATGCTGACTATTCTTTGGCCCCCATGTAGTTTTAAAAGCGGGCCTTCACAATACAGAGTTCTGCTCTAAGAATCCGGGCCCTGTTCTGACACATGTTCCGAACAAATGAGTCATCCCTTAAAAGCTTAAATGTAAACACCTCATTGGCTGTGACTTCATGCACAGATTTTTGCTGATCCGGGTGAATTCATTCAGAATGCAGATTATGAAAAATCGGTTTATGTGTTTCCAGTGTTGAATTAACATGCAGAGTGTTGAATTAACACCCTACAGTTATCAGCTGATTATCAGTAATCAGCTGTTCAGGCATTTAGGGGAAGTTCCACCACCTAGGTGCCAAAACAGTGACGTGTCAAGATGCATGTCTTCCTTGTACACTGAGAGATGGCGGAATCAGTCGAGCAGTGCTGGAGGATCGGAGGGAGCGCGGTTCAGTATGGTGTGTGATTTGAGGTAAGATGGTGCTGGTCCATTTTTGGCTTTGCAGGCAAAAACATCAGTGTTCTGAATATGATGCGGACAGCTATGGGAAGCCAGTGAAGGGAGTTTAGCAATGGGGTGGTGTGGGAGAACTTGGGAAGGTTGAAAATGAGTCGTGCAGCTGCATTCTGGATCAGTTGCAGCGGTTGAATGGTGCTCAAAGGCAGGCCTGATAAGAGTGAATTACAGTAGTCTAGTCTTGTGATGAAACGGGACTGAACCTGAGTGGCCTGTGTGGAAAGAAATGGATGAATCCTTCTGATATTGAAGAGGAAAAATTGACACGAGCGAGAAAGGTTAGAAACATGAGAGGAAAAGGACAGGTGATTGTCCATGGTTTCCCCAAGGTTATGTGTGATGACTGAAGGAGAGATCATAGAGTTGTCCAAGGAGATCACAAGATCCTAATGTGGAATGAATAAGCTGGGATGAATAGTAGTTCACTTTTGCTAAGGTTGAGGCTGATGAGCTGCCATTCATGGTGAGATATCTGCCAGACATGCAGAGATCTGGGCAGAAACATGAGTGTCTGAGGGAGGAAAGGAGGGGACAAGTTGAGTGTCATCTGCATAGCAGTGGTATGAGAACCCATATGAAGATATTACCTCACTGAGAGATCTGGTATAAAGGGAGAACAGAAGAGGACCAAGTACCGAGCCTTGGGCGATGCCAGTGGAGAGCCTACATGAAGCAGATGTGGATCTCTTACATGACATCTGATATGACTGAACTGCTAGGTAGGAAGCAAGCCATTGCCATGCTGAGCCACGAATTCCAAGACTCATAAGAATGAACAAGACAGTCTTGTGGTTGATTGTGTCAAATGCTGGTGAAAGGTCGAGGAGGATGAGGTCTGATGACAGTTTGGCTGATCTAGCAGCATGTATCTTCTCAGTGATAGCCAAAAGGGCAGTCTCTGTGGAATGAGCCACTTCGAAGCCAGACTGAGTAGGATCCTGGAGGTTGTTCTGTGAGAGAAAGACAGACAGTTGATTCTAGATGGTGCATTCAAAGATTTTAGAAAGAAAGGAGAGGAGTGATACTGGTCAGTAGTTGGTGATGTCTGAGGGATCCAGAGTGGGTTTCTTCAGGATGGGAATAACCCTGGCTCTTTTGAATGCTTTTGATACATGTTCAGATGTTATGGAGAGATTAATGATAGTGGTGATGAGGTCTTAAGAGATCCAGTGAGCAGGTGGTAGGATTACACGATGAAATGACTTGCAGGATCTCATCTATTGCCATACTGGAAAACTGTGCCAGTGAAGGCGAAGGGGAATCCTTAATGTGAAGTGAGGGAGTTGGGGTGGGAGTGAATGTTTGACAGATTTGTTTAATCTGAAGCAGTTTGTATCTTTTTTTGTTTGTTTGTTTTTGTTGTCATTTTGTTTTTTGTTCTTTTTTAACAACTTAATTCATATGAAACCAAACAAAATCAAACCATGTTTATCATGTTTGCTCGAATCTGAATCAAGTTTTAATGAGATCAAATCCAAAGCTGCAAACAAAACTTGTGAAAAACCGGTGATGAAAATGTTTACACGCAATACTCATGCAATGCAACAAATGGACGCAGTTACTTATTACACCACAGCATGTTTTTTATAGTGTGAAGAAAATCAGAACATCTAATTTCACAAACTCTCAAAATAGCACTTAATCTCTGGCATCCATCTGTAATTCCTGTAATTCTCTTAATTTTGCACTAGTTTTCAGCATTTGGAATATTTGTTGAAAAAGAGAAAGACGGATCAGTCTTTCAATCCCATCACAACAATCCACACATTATACAGCCATATGATGTTAACCTTTGGCCTTGTGGGTACACACAAGTCACTGTCAGTTGAAGACAGGAGGAAGAGAATGTGTAGGATAAGTGTAGATAGATAGAGGATGTTTTGTTTAGCCCTAAAGGGCTGTGTTCAATTAAAATTCAGTTCAGACTTGCTCTATTCAGCTGTCTTCTAGGAAAGGCTAAATGGGTCAAGCATACTGTTAACATCTAGTAAAACTGAATTGCTTCTTCCTAGGAAACTACTGAGTCATAACTTCATTGCTTCCATTTTTTTGCTCATCCTCGTTTCCACGGTCCTAATGTATAGACATGAGTCAATTGATCTGATTTTGTTAACGTTTCAGGACAATCAAATTAACCACAATATACGTACATAGAGTGATAAATAGGACTAAGCACTGTTTAAGGAAAAAAACACATTAGTGTTGCACATTAACGCTGCAGTTCTTAGGAATCCTACAGTCACTAAGTCTTAGATGGAGTGACTAATAAATGCTCATTGATACGTCATACTGATTATTTTTAAGCATAGCATTTCTCACGATTCCTGAACAATGAAAGGCACATACTGTAAACATCAATGTCAGTAAACAGTAGAGTACTCAGAGAGAGCATGGCCAAAAAGAGCAGAATCAATTTTAGTTGTGAAACTGCATGTCCAGTGCTTGCCTCAAGCTTCTCTGAACTTTCCTCATTATTCCTAAGTACCAAGTCCAAAGGTGTGAGTAAAAGTAAACAGTAAATTGGTTTCATCTCTTTAAAAAGTAATAATCTGCACATTTGTCACTCAGATGCCAGTAAACACCCACCCACGTCCCTGTTTTGGCTCATTGTCAAGCTACAAACAAGCTCAGATTGCAGCACTGCCAATGGCCAAAAGTATGTGGCCACCCAACCATCACACTAATATTTGCCCATTCCAAAACCTGGGGCATTAACGTGAAGTTGTTCTCCCATTTTGCTGTTATAATAAGCTCCAGTCTTCTGGGAAGACTTTCCACTAGATTTTGGAGTGTGGCTGTGGGAATTTGTGCTCATTCAGCCACAAGAGCATTAGTGAGGTACTGATGTCAAGTGAGAAGGCCTTGGGTGCAACCGCCATTCAATTCACCCCATAAGGGACACAGGGGCATTGTCATGCTGGAACATGTTTGGGCCCTTTAGTTCCAGGGAATAGAAATCTTAATGCACCACTATGCCATCCTTTTTCGGGTAATTCATATGCCACGTCTTATTTATTTGAGTAAATTTGAATAAAGTTGTCACCTAGGGTTGTTCTAACCCTTAAAGTAATGGAATAAACCATCTAAAATATAATGCATTTTACAAAGTATGTAAGTTGCTGTTAAAAACTGGGCAACAGTGTGAATTTTACTCAGTATTACACTATGCACTTCAGATGAGAACACTCATTATGTAAAGTTTGAAAAATTAATTTAATTATATTTACTGTCCTTTTTTTTTACAGCACAATATGCTGGTTCATGTACCTTCAGATTGAATTCTGTTGTAGTTATATTGTGGTCAGATGCTGCCTTCAAACAGGGTCATGTTTACTGTGTTCATGAGAAAAGTCCATATAAACCCCCCCTCATGTGGTATTCATGACTTCATAAGTGGAAATTTTCTGAAAGCTCAAATTTCACAAAGGTGTGAAGTGTTTATGATGTTGTCAGAAATGGCGGCGGACATAGAAGTACATTTCTGGTGGACGGTATGTTAATATATTCTAATTTTAGTGGTATAAATATTTCTTCACAATTTTACAATATATCTCAGGAAAATGTTGATATTCCCAAAGGCATCATCTTTTCACTTTGGCTTTGCATTTTCTACATTACATTGTCCACAGTTTGTTAAATTGTTAACGTTAGCCTTGGTGGCTCCTAGATGTCGACAGGTGTCCATGTTGCTGTTGTCTACAAGGAGTGTTCTCATGACAACTTACTACTTGATTGCCAAACATTTTGTTTACACAACTTCCCATATGGCAATCACAAGCTCACAAGTTCCGTTTGAAGGCAACAACATATTCAGCCAAACTGCCCAATGTGAAGCACTGTCACTTTTACAAACTACTGACACCTGAGACTTTTTAAAAAAAAATCTGATTATTATTATGCTCAGGTTATGTGGAGAATCCACCAAAAAAAAATCCCTGTAAATGAACTGTTAATATAAAAACATTATAAGAGAGTATGCATTAATATAAACCTATTGAGGATTATAGAGATGGGACTGTAACACATGGAGTCTTCTGGAAATTTAATCTTGGTCAAGACCACACATTAGAGTGAGAAGATAATACAAAATGTTAAAGTATAATTATTGTTCTAACTTTGCAGTATTTTGAATTTGACTAGCATACTACCAATAGTTGTATAGGTTCTGTACTTTTCATTGTTTTATAAAAGGATGGATTTCTTGTCCCCAGCCGGTCTGCTGCTAGGACTGAGAAGGGATTCAAACATGACTTTGAATATTGATGTTTAGCAAGTTTCCCTTCCTTCAAACCCACCGCTTCTGTATGGCCTAGGCCACATCAGGTTGAAAGGTTCAGTGACCTTGTTGCCACGGTGAAGATCTGATTTACAGCAGCAATAGACGTTCTTCCTGTTTATCTTTAGGTCTGCTTGGGCTGAACCAAAACACACCCTGCTGAGTGCAATGGTTTAGTCTTACAGAGAGCCCCAGACACAGAAAATGCCTGTATGTTTGTCTGGAAGACAGACTTAACAGTGGCTTATTATACGTGGGTCATTTTTATAACCCATTAAAGGTTTAAATCAGTGGTGACCAACTCAACTTTTATCTCCAACCAAAATCTAGCACATCTGTTTCAGTTGATTAAGAAATGATTGGATGGTCAAGTGGGCACAATTACAGTTGGAGCTAAAGTCTTCAGTGAGATAGATCTTCAGGGTTGGTGACCACTGATTTAGATCGATCTATCTATCTATCTATCTATCTATTAATTTATGATTTAAAGTTAATCATTGTCAATAGTCAATTGGTATTTATTATAGTCTTGAGAAAGTTTGGGGATCAATACTGTTTTTCTTCTCATATCGATCATAAATATATGTCAAAGTGTTTGTACAGTGTTAAAGAGAATTATGTGAGATGTCACTGGTACCCACATTACATATTTTAACAACGAGGTATCTTCAACTCATGCACATGATGAAATTTGCTGACGTAATTAAATGAATTAAATGATCACCCAAGTAATACATGTACAGTTTAAGATTTATTACATTTATTTATTATTACAAATTTATTAAAACATTTCTTAAAAATGTGTATCAGGGAAAGCAAGAAAAGATATGTGAATATCTTCTGATTTAGAATTAAATATTAGAATTTCTCCTTTCCAGTGGCGAGACTACAATAAAAATGGATGTGAATAAAACTGAAGTTTAAATTTATATGAATTGTGGTATTACTGTGTAGTCTGCACTTCCATTATGTAAGCCCAGATGCCTTTGACTGCATGCGACATCACATAAGACAAAATATGTAATTAGGTGTATTTACACTACAGGAACCATGACAGGAACCCAAGAACTTGAAGCAAGTTTCCATGATAGGAACCAAGACAAGATTTTTTTCCTGAACCATAGTTCCTGGAACTTTCCTTTGTTTGCTTTTATTGACTGGAATGAAGAGAGGAAACTTAGGGAGAAAAAGTTCAAAATTTGGACTTCTTCTTTAGAACAAATAAATTGATCTGCCACCAGATGAAAGTTAGAAATAGAATAATTATAACATTATGCTACACTGACTGTTCCATTATATACACTATACTAGAAACACGTCATAACATTGAATTTTTTTAGTTGCCTGTGTTTGTAACAGATTTCCTTCCTTTTTTCAAAAGCATTTTTACATCTCATTTTAACATTCCTCAGGAGCAAGGGAAATAATTCTGCTGAGATTTTTAGTGGATTTTACTACATCCTTGATTATCCAGGTTTTAGCCACTTCCATGTTTTCCCTGATGTCTTTTAACCCTTCATTCTTTCTTGCCCTCTAGGGAAGACAGCAATTATGCTTTCAGGAAAGGTGAAAATTTATGTTTGACCCCCAGAATGTACAGGGAATGTCAGGCTCAGCTATCCTGTTCATCCTGTGCTCTGCCTAAAAGTCAAACTGAGAGCTTCAGACGGACAGCAATGATTAACCATGGACATTGCAAAGCTAAAATTCTCACCAATTCTTCCTGGCAGTGAAAGCAAAACAATGTATTTAAGATATTTTGCTTTAGCATTTTCGATCTAAATTGGAGGTAATTTTGTGCATATGTGCATGTTCCACTCCTGCTGAAATAATGTATCACAGGTGCAAATGTAGCATACACAAAGACAAACACTCACATGATACCACTCTGCACCATTTATTCTGTCATGTGTGTTCTCCAGCTCTATTACAGTGCTTCAGGTACAAATTTCCTAAGTCTGGAACTCCATCACTGTCTCTAGAGGCTCACGCTACACTCCACACTGTAACCCTGCATACAATATGTTATGAATTATGAATGAAATATAAGTTATGACAGATTAATGACATGAATATTGTTCCAAAGACACTGACAGACTGTACTTCCACTTTACAAGCATGAGGAACAGATGCTTCTGCCTGCCTGTGATTCTCCAAGTTTAAAGAAATCCTAACCCAGCAAAATCAAGCGCAATACATCAGACAACATATGTAATCCGGTGTGTTTCCACTACAGGAACCTTGTCAGGCACCCAAGAACTTTAGGCAGTCTTTCACTATAGGAACCAGAAGCAGATTTCATGCTTGGCCATAGTTCTATGAATGTTCCTCCTCACGAGTAGCTTCTGTGGACCAAAATCTATGATTATAAAACTTGTCCGAACGTTTTATTCAAGTACAACTTTACGAAATGACTAACCTCACATTTATCCCTTTGAGGCACAGTGGTCCTGTGAGAAACAATATTTTCCTTTTCTCATTTCTTAATTTGCATAAGTGTTTAAAAGAGAACTTCTACATTTTATGAAAATGTTCAGGGATGATTTTTTTTTTTAAAGCAGTGCACATGAAGTGAAGTAATAATTTATTGATGATGTGACTGCTGATTTAAGTAGAATTAATTCTGAAATGTACAGAGCTATACTTTCTGCTCAGATTCAGTCAAATGCTGCAAAACTGATTGACAATGTCCCAAAACAAACCACAAAAGCAGTCCAAGACATTTTTAAAGCAAAGAAATGGAATATCCTTAAATGGCCGAGTCAGTCAACCCAACTGAGCATGCTTTTCACTGTAGAGAAGACTGAACACAGCTGCAGTAAAAGCCTAGCAAAGCATCTCAAGGGAGGAAACATGCATTCCAGATTTCAGGCGGTCATTGTCTGCAAAGGATTTGCATCCAAGTATTAAAAACAATTCTTATATTTATAATTATGCTAGTTTGTCCAATTTCCTTTTGAGCCTGTCAGACCGTGTTAAAATAACTTGAATTTCCAAATGGTTAATGCAATATTTTTGTTAAACCCCGTGAATTAAAGCTGAAAGTCTACACTTCAAGCATATATTAATTGCTTAATTCCAAGTCCATTGTGGTGGTGTTTAGAGGCAAAAGTACAAAAATTGTGTCACTGTCCAAATATTTATTTATTCTTATACTTGTTTATATTTTGTTATTTATTTTTGAATTGGTGATATTTCACTCACTCATATTTAGTAACCATTTCATCCTGGTAAGGGTCGAGGTGGATCCATAGCCTAACCCAGTTGCACTGGCCTGAGGCAGGAATGCACCTGGGTGCTATTAGAATTGGGCTCTGTAGTATATATAATATAATAAAAATGTGTCTACCTGCTTTTTTACCTCACTCTTTGTGAGGTGTACAGAACATACAGCCAACAAATGTAACATGCTTTGGTATCCACTAAGCTTATGAAGTGTCATTTTAATACAGCTTCTTATTTATAAAGCCCATATGCTAGCCAAATCAATGAGTTTAATGCCCTTAGATCAAAGTGTTAATCACATTTAAATTCATAACACTCTAATGTAGCATGATGTGTACCTTCTATAAGTTTCTCGAAGTGTCATGTAAAAACGTGCTGTTAGTGCAAGCTAATAACTTGCAATAGTTGGATAAAAATATTACACAGTATTAACACAGTATCTCAGTCATTCCACTCATAATGGTCACTGATTGTTAGTTTTTTCTTCCATGCAAAGAAAACATTGCATAGATCTGCCAATATCATTTAAAAACATTTTGAAGGAAGGCTTTCATAAATTCTCCAGCACGGCTCCATGCGATGTTATAAAGTGTTTATGCAATGCTTATTATTGTCATAATATATAAAGGTACAATGTAACTATCCTTCAAATAAGGTGTTACTGTCTGTTTCACATCACCAACCAGCAAAGCAGAGCGATTGTGCCATGTGTCCAACACAAGTTGTTTCATAAAAATATCACAGGAGTGAATTTTGTGCATGCTGCTTGTAGGAAGTGACAAAAAAAGGCCAGAAGCACAAGAAGTACAATGGCACCCCAACCATGAATAGCTTGTTTTTTAAAAAAAATCTACATTAATGTAAATACCATAGTTGTTAAGAAGAAGCCTTTATTTGTCACATATTCATTACAGTAAAGTGAAATTCTTTTTGGAAGGAAGCTGAGGTCAGAGCACAGGGTCAGCCAGGGTTAGGGACCTTGTTTAAGGTCCCAACAGTGGCAGCTTTGACAGAAAACTCAGTGGTATAGAATCTGTTATAGTTATTGATGACTAACTGGATGTGCTGACGTTGTTACAGAAATAACTGATTAGCTATGCTTCAACAGCTCAGTTAGAAAGACAGGAAAGCAACCTGCCCATGCTTACACAGGTTGCTTTAATCAGGGCTGACAATCTTGGGTGGGAAGAATGTTTTTAGGTTGTGTTAAAAGAACATTTGGTTCATTTGATAAAGAAATATACGCAATCTGACCCAGATGAACAGACCGATGATAAAAAGCATGCATACGGAGCACATTAGCAAGTCATCCAAGCTCCAAGACTGATTTGTCTCTTTGAACAAATACTGACAGAATTTCTGTCTTTATGTAACTTCCCAAAACATCAGTTATCGTCTTGCAGCTTGTCTTTGTTAAGCTGAAAAATGGTTGGTTAAGATACTCTGTTTTTGGTTTTACAGGGTGACTCACAAAGCAAAACAATCCCCTAACATGAAATGTCATTGAGGAAGTCTAAAACATAAATTATGCATATAGTTGAGGTCAGCTAATTGCACCTCACGTTTCTGTTTTTGCAAAAGGATCTCAGGACTATGGAGAATGATAGATTTTGTCTTGACAAACACAATGATTTTGAAATGTGTGTAGTGCCTGGGTGTTATTGTGTGCATAATTGTGAAACTGGGACTATTTAAGGGAAAAACCATGGATCTAATCACACAAGCCCAGAAAAATAAACCAAACATATAACATTTGTATTCTCAAGCTCAGGCTTGATTGCCGAGTTCAATTTTAAATCCCGAGTACAGAAATCATATCAGTTGCCAAAGTTGCCAAAACAAACTAGAAAGCTTCACTAGGGAAAAGTAAATTAGATCCTTGCACAATGTAGTTGAGAAAGATGTTGGAGTACTTGGTTGTTCCTTGTTTTTTGTTAGGTGTCTTAGGATAATAATCTATTTTCAGAGGATATGAAAAACTACTTGCATGTAATATAAAGTCAATGAATTTCAGTCACTCTAATACTGACCTACAGACATTTGCCCAAGCACACAGTTATAATGGGAAATGCAAGCATGTATTCATTAACAGTAACACTACTCATCAGCCTTACTCACTCTGCAGTTATGCTAGGACCCCACACAATCATTACCACAACACTCAGACCAGAGTGAATTGCTTGGAGATTTCAGGATTGACTAACACATATAGTGTCTGCCATTTATACTGGGGTGAGTAGAGAAAACATCACTCAGAGATGGCTCATTTTATAGATCATGTTCTCAAGGAAATGATGTAAATAAATCAATGAGTCATTCCTACTTCTTAAGACAGGGATTTCCAGAAGAAAAGGAAGTGTTATGGGAAATGTATGTTTAAAATTGAAAAAATATTATTAATCAAGACTAACCTATGAATCACCATCAAACCCCTTTTTGCCCTCCATCTTGCTTCTCGTTTGTACCTTAGAGAACCACGAACAGTGCTGAGAAGCTATTGACATACAGAATGGCATGCATCAGTATTTTGCTGCCCTTGAAATGTAATTAAATCTAATTTGATTTGTTGGGAATCGGTTTATAGGCTGGTTCATGGTTCAATATAGATGGTTTTACAGCGACCACATTGGGTTGACCAAATCAAGTGTTACCATCTTGTCCTAATTCAGAAGTAAGCCAGATAATTTTTACTTTCATTATTACATGATGTACACACAACTTTGCTTTGTGACACTAATGGACAGGCCTCGGGAACCATTCCTTCCCATTCAGACATGATCACATCAGTCTTAATGACTCACCAAAGTCTATGACATGCCACAAAACATTGCAAGACAGTACAAATTACAGTACATGAGCATCACTGAATGTGTAAGAGTGGAACTGACAACCTAGGGACCCTAAGTGTACCAAAGATTTGCAGTATTCTAATGTCACAGAAAATCCTTCCTTCCCACCGCCATCAGACTCTACAACTTCTCCCTCAGTCACACACCCACACAATAATTCGGGCAAGATCTGCTGCTACTTGCTGTATATTCATTACGGGTTAAAACTATCAGTGTGTGGAGGACTATGTGCATTATTTTTGCTATGATGTGCAACAGTCTACTATGTGCAATACTGTGCAATGTTCTTACTGTGCAATAGATGCAATAATATGCAATAAATGGGGTGCTAAATCACTTAATAACTTTCAACAATTTATGTGCAATAGTCTTCATGTGCAATATTACTACTGGTCATAATATTTTTCATTACTTAATATTACTTATTATTTAATAGAATTTAACTACTATTGTTTCTCTAAATGCAACAACTTATTCCAAACTTCCACTTATGTCAATAGTCTTCCACTGGTTTTTTCTTTCTACTGATTTTTATTTTTATTCGATTTTTAGATTTATTTTATATTGTTCTTGTGCTTTTGTGTCCTTGTGTGTTGTGGCAGTCATCACATAGCAATTTCCTGCGGGATCAATAAAGTTTTCTGATTCTGAGAACCAAGACATTTTCTGACAAACAAATTGCAGGAATTGTGTATGCTGTTTTCTGTATATTCAATCACTAATTCATTCATCTAAATGGCTTTATCCTGGTCAGTCTAGAGCCTATAGCTAGAACTTGCACAGGGCAGATATACACCCTAAGCAAGATGCTTGATTATAAACAGTAAATTCCATTATTATTGGCACGCTTGGAAAAGATGGGTAAAAAGTTTATAAAAAATGAATAGCTTAAGTTTACACTGAAAACTTAATATTAGCTAACTTTTAATTAAATATCTAACTTTTAATTAAAACAAATTCATTCTGCCACATATATAATTTCAACAAAGCCATGTGTCACTACTGTTGCAGGCCTGCATTTAGTGCTCTCTCTTTGCCAGCATAACAGAACTGAACTCTTATACTGTTTCATCTGAGTCTGAGGAATCTGAGACCATTTCTCAATGCACAATCCCTCCAGATCCTCCAGAGTCCAAGTTCTTGGCTCTCATGGCCTCTACCCTTCATCTCTCTCCAGGTAATAGGCAAGAGCTTGATTCAGTGGTCATTTTTGTGTGAATTTGTACATATGTTTTGAATCATTGTCCTGCTGGAAGATCCAACCCCAATCCAGTTTTAGCTTCTTGGCAGAGAAAGTGATATTTTAATTTAAAATCTCTTGATACTTCATGGAGAACATGATGCTATGCATCTTAACAGGGTTCCCAGGGCCACAACATCACAGATCTGGCACTATGCTCAAATAGGGATTAGGTTCTTTGCGACATAACCATCCGTCCTTCTGCAGAATTCTTTTTTTACAAAAGCTGTATTTTGAGCTGACTGTATTTACAGAGTTTTGTTTTAATCTTGAAATCTCAATGAGACGTTATCTGCCTCTTTTAGACATTTTAGCTACTAAATCTATAAACAATTAGATGGTTGGAACATGATATACGTACATCGTAGAACAAGGCTGTGTTACAATGAAGCCTTTTATCGAATAAAGACTAACATAGAAACATAAGTAACATCTACAGCATAAAGCAGATGTGCATATTCCAAGAAAATTACAAAACATACTCAGACTCATAGAAATAACAAATACTCATGTGCAATGATATGCATTTAGTTGTGGCTACATAGGAATATGCGAGGTGAGCAATGCTGATTGATGGGTAACTCCACTGATTTATATCTGTCAGGATTGGTAGGTGGAGATGGATGTAAACGCAGAATTCTTTTTATTAGATAAAGTGTGAAAAAAACAATCATCATGAAATATGAGAAGCATGAACATGAGCAAAACAAGGCTCTATGTGGGTTAATCTTAGCAAAGCCTTGACAAAGAGACAAACAATAACCAGAACTTAAATATCGTGACTAATAAAGTGAAACAGGTGTGCATAGTCATGAGTCCCGTAACTGTGAGCACATCTGTGGTGCATGCTGGGAAGTGTAGTCCAGAAGCATAGTTTTCAGTGCTGACATGGCCACATCACTACAACAAATTATTTGACAACATGCACTATTTAACATTCTGAAGAATTTTAGGTCTTCAAATAATACTGACAGCAATGTTTGGCATAGAAACATGTGTAGTTCTTGTTTCATGGATAATCAGGAAACCAATATGATTTCGTCCGAGGTCAACATGCATAGAGTGACTTTATTGTATTTATCATAAACATAACTATTCATTCAAGTTGTCTCATGAAAATTCTTAGCATTCTGAATCTATTCTGCACATTACAGTTCTGATGTTTCATCAAGTTATCAAGGTGGTCTGAGATCATTTTTAAATAATTACCATTCACCTTAACATTGCTTCAATACTTTTAGCTGTAGGGAAGTTAAAATAGATGGATTAGTATCACAACACATAAATATTCTCTGTTCGCTCTCTGTTCATTGCTCTGTTCGCTCCTGAACTTATGAGCAGGATCAAAATTCGAAAATTTGGGTGGAATTAAACAAGTAGCTAGACAATATTTATAGAGTTGTATAATGACTTTAATCTCCATTGGAGTTATGGACGCTATGCTCTTATGAGGCTGGCTAATGGCCGAGAACTTTCCCATCTATATCTGAGCGGTATGAGCTCGCTGTCATATTATCACGTTATCATATTACCCTGTCTCTCTGGCTCGGTGAGGTTCTTTGATGCTGAAGAAGAGCTGAGCTAAGAAGGAAGGCTTGAGACACTGCCATGACATGACTGTAAGTAGCAGGAATGAAGGAGAGAGTACAGAAAGGGTATATGAACCTGCACCTGTCTAACACTTTCTGGAAGGTGATAAGGCCAAAAGAAAGAGAGAGAGGAGAGAAATACACACCCACACACACACACACACATACATACACAGTTAACACCAAACACAAGGAGGTGTCAATCATTGACAGAGTCAGTGAGTCTAGAGTCAGATAGACAAGAGCCAAATAATATTTATAGCAAGCGTTCACTTAGACGTACCAGATTACATTAATTGGCATTCTGAAATGTTTAGAGTTTACATGCATATTGGTCATATATGGATATACATGTGCATCTGTATGAGTATCAAATCAGGGTTTATGTGTGCGTGTGTACTGGGTGGGGGCCTCCTGTGGACATATCTCTGCCCTCTGTTTCCTTTTCTCTGTTTGGCATGTTTATAAGAGGCCTCCTGCAATAAGAAATACGATCCAACCGCTCTAGTACCCAGGGGCCAATGAGTAAACAAGACCTTGTGTTGCCACCACACTCACTTTTACTCTCTGTTTCAGGCACTCCGACACACAAACTAGGACTCCTATCCTAAAGTTTCAGTACTTTAACCATGCATGAAATGTATTCAGTGACTACTTAGGAAAAGGCATCGTTATCCTCATATCTAGACTCTTGATTTCAATGGTAAGGATCATTTCACTGACACTTCACATCAGTGTTGTGTTTTGAAATGTTAGTAACCGGCTCATGCCACATGTTTTATGGCAAATATGAACACAGTCCATTTTGTGGAAGCAATTACTGCAAATGAGTTGTACACTTGGGTGGATGTGGGATTGCCTGCTGTTTGGGGAAGTTATGGTTGAAAATAGTAATAGGGAAAGAAAAAAAATAGCAGCAGCTACAGAATTATTTTATTCCTAATAAAGTGCATTTGAAGCATCCTATGAAACGTGGTCTTGAATTTTTACCTGCAGAATGTGGCATTAAAGGTCTATTATGTAGTATGTTGTGGGTATCTGTTAGAAATGTACAATGTTACAACGTAAGCTTAGAATGAGCCCTTTATATCTACGCAGGGAGTTTGTCCACCTCTATGGAGCCGCCATTTTGCACCGCTACAGTAGCCCAGAAAAGACAAACCTCTAAAGAGCGCCTTCTGTGTTCAGTGATTTCACTGGAAGGAAGCAGTGGAAGGATGAGAAAGAAGAAGAAAGGAAGACAAGGAAGTAGAAAGAAGAGGAATCAGTGTTTTCTGGTGCTGGCTAACAAGTTTGAGAACCCTAATTTGAAAAATGAAGGATCATGCTTATTATTTAGCACGGAAAAAGCAAGGGAGTGTGAATGGTTTATTCCTACTTAGTGAATCTTTAGTAGAAGGGTGCGGCCTTTCAGAAAGGCTGTTTATGTAGAAACACTGTCATATACAAGCCTGACCATTAGTTGAAGGTTTTATTCATGCTACACCAGGTCATACTTGAGTCGCATGGCACTTGGTGAATTCTCACAAGCAGAGAAGGGCAGATGAATTGAATCTGCAACTGACAACAAAATGTAGGAATGTTCCTTCGGATAAAAGTGTCATAGCATTGCATGTTGACTGTGAGCTCGCAATTTGTTTTTCATTTATTTCTTCAAACATCCTAGACGTTGGTCTCTTCTTTCCTCTTAATTATTTTCAAATTAATTTCCTCCTGTCAGATCTGCTGACCCAGAAAACCCACCACATTAAAACACAATATAAGTGGTTCAGTCTTGTCCACCCACTCACTGGGGAGCAACTTGATGCTTGTTGAGTCATTCAGTGAAAAGAAATAAAGAAAACCTTACAGGAAGGAACATCCACACTGGGGGGTGATGAAGTTTCCCAGAAATGTCTTATAAGGCCAGTGTGACCTTAGTGTGGTAATGTCCTGGTTCTTTGATAGTTTGCGTTCTGTGATATTAAAATTGGCTAAATTTAACACTAGCATACCAGCGAAGAGTTTCTGTTTGAAAATTTTCTCAGTCATTTGTGTGATAAAGGAGCAGTGGAGGAGATAAAGATGAAATCTCTAATGAGAATTTACACATTCTTTCATTCAGTGGAAAGCACAGGATGACTCAAAAGAGACGAAAGTGAAAACGACTGTCCTCAAGACCGCAAAGTCAGAATGAGGTCAGGGTTAGCGGTCAAATTCGTTGTAGCCATTCTTACCACTTTATACAGTGTCCTCCATAATTATTAGCACCCTTTGTTATAGTGAAAATTGCTTGTGTAGAACAAAAATGTCACACAGTAATTTAAAATTTGCACTCAGAAAATAGGATAAAATATTAAATGTTTTGTTGGAACAAATATAAAATACTTATATTTGTTCCAGCAAAAGAATAATTAGAACTCTAGTTACTAGGATGAAGTGTCATTCTTGAAAAAGTTATATTATTTTATTTTTTTATTGAAGGGTGCCAATAATTCTGGAGTGTACTCTATATACAAGGAACATCAGTTCTACCTTAAACCACTTTTAAGAGAGATTTGGTGGATAAAGGAACAATGTCACATTTTAAGATGTTAAATAATCCCTAATATTATCAACCATATCGTTACAGTTCGTTGTAATTTGTGTAGATCACAAAGTGTCTCAACACAACCAACTAAACAAAAATCAATCATGACAGTCTCGTTTCATCTCCTTTTTTTTTTTTTTTTTTTTTTTTAAATCCCCACAGTCGTTTGTAATTTGTGTAGGTCACAATTCATTACAAAGAATTCAGGTTGATATGTTCACAATTTTGAAACGACATCAACCTACTTGTTGTTTTCCCTTTTTGTCATTCCCAGCATCTTAATCAACTACATGGGAAGTTAGAAACAAAATATTTCACCTCTAATTCTTGTACAACAAAGAAAAATGATTGTAGAGCTTGTATTGATCTTAATATCTATCATTTCTCTTCTGTATGTCTTCATCCAAAACCAAAGCTGAAACATATGTCCTGTCTAGAAATGCACTTTTTGTTTAAAAAAAAAAAAAAAAAGAAAAAAAAAAAAAAAAAAAAAAAAAAGGAAGGATCAGGGCAGGCAGTATTGCCCCCAAAGGCAGGTCTACACTCTGGAGTTTATTTTATAAGGATATAAATTAAGCTTCACTGAGTGAGAGGGAAAGGGAACATTGTTCCAGGCACTAGACAAGTACACTAGAACCAATAAAATACTGCCTTTTTCCGTTATTCCCCTCTCCTGTAGGGAATTCTGGGTTTAGAGCACATATGCAACATATTAGATCACCCAATTATAATTTCAGATTTGATGTGATTGACTACAATGGGAAGAAAGGAAAGGTTTTTTTTTGGGGTGGGGGGGGTATTGAAGGGTGTGCAAAATGTGAAAGTGTGGAACAAAAGAGAAAATATGCAGTAAAGAATTAATCATCCATCAACACTGATAGATAATGTGTTGCAATGTAAAAGCTTTCCAGCCCAGACAAAATGCTGAAACAACTTTATTTCCACACTTTGTCTACATGGAATAAGAGGTTTTAGATCTAATGTCATTTTAATACGTTGAATAAATTTGTATGCAAGAATGAAACACTCACTGACTTGAAAAACATCGTCTCTTCTTATATTATAGACTCATATCAGCTAGCTTACTTCACAAAACCAGGGCCTACTACCTGGTGTCTAACCTCAGCAACATAACCACTGATGTTGGGAAGTCTGATGTATGAAGCGTAAGCAAGAAAATTGCTTGTTGCTTTCAGATTGGACAAAGCTCAAATTTATCTGATCTTGAATAGGTTTGATCCATATTAGCCAGCCAGCTAAAAGTTTATCCCCAAATTCATACACTAAAGTCATAATTCTTGGATATGGTCCCTTTGTATAACAGTAAATTTGCCAGAATACAATTTACTCAAACTGAAGAAAATATATACTCTATAGATAACATTTGGTCCCTCTGTGTAAAGAGTAAATGTGTAATTTTGCTCCCAGTCTACGAACACATTTTTGTCTGTGCACTCAACATAGAGCAAAAAGTTTTTGAGGAAAACATCTTTAAAGGTCCGCTATGTAGGATTACGTAGATTGCAACCAACTAAATGCCCCTCCCTTTACATTTGTTTCTACTTACAATCACACTCCCTTGCTTTTTTTTTCATGCTAAATAAAAAATATAATCCATCATTTTTCAAAATTTGAGTTCTCAAACTTGTTAGCCAGCTCCAGCAAACACTGGTTCCTCTTCCTTCTTTTTCCTTGTCTTCCTTTCTTCTTCCGTGTCTTCTTTCTGGTGCTTCATTCTAGAGTCATGCCGCCACTTGTAAAAACATGACACACAGAAGGCGCTCTCTAGAGGTTTGTCCGTTCTGGGCTACTATAACGGTGCAACATGGCGGCTCTGTGGAAGTGGACCCGCTTCCTGTGTGGATATAAAGGGTTCATTCCAAGCTCAAAAAAACACAGTGATTTGTAGTTACAGGTAATTATACACTGATGAAAACACATACTTTATTCCATTTCTGCGAACAGGTCCCCTTAAATGCTTTATAGTGGACCTTTAACTCTGGAAAAACTACTCAGCCATTTTTCCTGTGTAGCCTGTTACATCGGTTAGATGTTTGGGTGAACTATGATCCATCATTGTGAAGGATGTGATTAAAAATGACAGGAATTACAGCATGACAGTGCTCTGACTTGTTCCCATACAGTATGCATTTGGTTACTATTTAAGGCCCTTACTTGTCACAGAAACGGACAGGCTTAATTGCAATTCAAACCCTATCGAGAAATTGCGAACGTGTGGCCAAGTATGAGATAAAGCCTCGCTACACACAGGAGTTGCCAGATCTCGTCTTCTTTGGAAAGTAGATACTGCTCTCAGCTCCAGCTCTGTCTAATCATATGATATGAGGATAAACTGTTTAAACTTAAGTTTCCATCACTCACAAGAATGAAAAAGAAAAGCTGTAATGCCATTATTTGTTCAAATAATCCGTACAGAATTAGTATATGAAACACAGGTGCTGTCTGCACCTCCAGACAAACCATACAACTGCTAAATATGAGCATGTGCCTGTCATGCAATCCTGTAGAGCAAAAATGTAACTTTGTTTTTCCGCTTACGTGTTTGCTGCAATCAAAGACAGTGCAGTTACCATAAAACAGAGGGTGAGCTCAACTGGAACTGAGGCTAGGGAAACTTCTCTTAATCACCGCTTCACTAGAGTTGGCAAGGTGAATAATTCAAGCCCTATTTACCACACAGCATGCACTATTTGGTCTGTAGGTTTTGGCACATCTCAAATGTGGATTAATTCCCACCCACTTAGCATTTTACCTTAAATGATGTATTTGTTGTTTGGGAACGGAAAAAAAACCCATGTATTATGGATCACAGAGAAGAAGGTTTAAGGTTTAATTGGCATGATGTAAGCTGTTAATGACCATCAACAGTTCCAAACACAATCTTGAACAAATCCAGAAAGATATCTCTCATCATTTACCAACACAAGCACACAGTCTTACACCAAGAACCCTTTTCCCAAGTATTCTTTTTTCCCTGCATTTTGTATGAGAGCCAAGTCATAAACATGTTTATAATTTCCTCTCTTCTGTATGGACATTTTCCTCTCTCTTCTGCTTTATTCATACTGTCAACATAAATGTTGAAGAAATTGCAGTGTATGTGAATATCAACTGCAGGCCAAGATAGTGGAAAAAATCCTGCTATCATTAATAGCTGCGTTTCATCTGTAAAGCAAATGCATTTCAGGTTGCACACTATTTTCTGCATTATTCTTCAGGGGGAAAACCGGTTATTACACTTTCTGGTGCTAGATGATTCCACACTAGAGAGTTTGTTTACTTGAGATGACTTCCCGGAGTTTCTGAGAGTGTTTTGTGAGTGTATTTACGTAAAGATTTGGGAGTTTATTCCAAAGCCATAACAGTTATCTGAAATGCTACATTTACAGCTATAGTAAATCGTCTTTAGTGCCGTCACATCAAAACATACTGTGCATTTATGTACCAAAATAAACTCTAAATCCTCACTAAGTTGAACTGAACAAAATATTTGGTTGTAGCTATAATCCTGCAGAAATATTTATATTAACTCCAAACCTTTTGGAAGCATGAATTACTGGAATCCTTCAATGAAATGTGTATTGTCTCTCATTCTCGTAAGATTCACGGTCAGCGTGGGTTTCCTTTGAGTTCTCTGGTTTCCTCCCTCCTCCCAAAAACATGCCAGTATACGCATTGGTTATGCTAAATTGCCCCTAGGTGTTAATGAATGTGTGTGTCCCATCCAGTAGATAAAGATTCCACTGAAGATGACCGAGTGACGGATCTAAACAGTTTTGTTGTTGTCACTGACCAAACCATGAGGTACAAATATAAAATTCCTTTGTCTTCCACTACTTTGAAGAAAGCTAAGCACTTTCAATGCAATAGCAAAATAAGAATATAAAATGTTCTACATGGAGAAATGAGCCAAGATTCCACGTATTCCATGTGGACAAGTATTTCCAATGTTAGATAGGAAGAGGCTCAGTATTTCAGAAGAACAGGTGCTAATTTGGTAGTCTCTCACCCAAAAAGACTGTATTACAAGCAAAATGCTTTAACAAGATACTAGTTAAGAGGTACACGCTTATGTAACAAGTTTTTTTTTATCATCCTGTCAAAAAGACACCATTTCATCAGTACACCACAGATACACCTACTGCACCTCCAGAGCAATGTGAAAGGTTTCAGATTAGCACATATAAAAAAATCTCAAGTGACAATCCTTTGACAATTCATTTTATATTCATTCATTACTCAACAAATGTTAATGATACAATACAAAGTTCACTGTTAATCGACATGCTTCACTTTCTGATATGGTAATGATTAGTAAATATTCTTAATTAATAATTATGAAAAAAAATCGTTAAGGAATTATTATACCATAGCTCTTAAATGTTTGCATCTGATTGATCAGATTATAGTCTGATAGTAATACTGGGTGTAAGTGAAATGTGTTTTAATACAATCTATAGTACTTTCTATTAACTATTCACTGGACTTGTAATGTGATCACAATAATCTAAGCTTAATAATAAATGGATCCTTATGCTTAACAAAGAATCACATACTGCATTGTTTAATACGAAGAGACGAGCCGTAAGATGTTTATTTAACATTTATGCGTCAGTGATTTATAATGGTCAGTATGTTTTCCACCATAGCAAAGTCTTCAGGACAGAAAACTTTGCTTTGTCTTACTTCAAGAGAGAAAAACGGGAGACTAGAGAGGCAAGAACTGTATATAGCTGATATAACATAAGTGATGATAGGACCTGACTTGACTTGAAGACGTTCCACAACATTAAATGTAACTATAAACAGTTAAAAAGCATGTTGTATTGTTCATGAATAAATGAAAATTATAATCGCTGGCAAATTCCTGTGATAGATATAAGAACAACACTTGAAATAACACTTCAGGATGAGCTGTTATTGGACAATAATCAACTTAAAGGGTAGAGTCATCAATTCTGGTGAATTGTTGATATTTGAACTCAACAGCCAAACAACCACGCACCACCCATTAGTGCTCCTTCAGAAGCTCCGCCTCCCAAATTCATGGCTGCGTATTGCCAAGGCAGTAATATCCCATCTCCTCCTGTCCTGTGATTGGCTGGAATATGCCCCCTGTTACTGATTGGCTGGGATCAGTCAGGGCCACTTCCTGTTTCCCCACTTAAGGCTGATTTATACTTCTGCGTCAAATCTACACCGTTGGTACACCATGGACAGTTGCACACGGGGAAGTATTTATACTTGTATGTAAGTTGCACTTCTCCTCTAGGAGGTGCTGTTGCATGAAACACACCAGAATTTACTGCTTTGCTATACAGAAGAAGAGCAATGCGACTTCTGTGTTTCGCTGTAGAAATAATAAACGGAAAATAGCATGAGCATAACATTGTTTTGAAACAAATTTACTATGGAAAAAGTGTGTGTGTGCATGAGAGAGAGAGAGAAAGAGACACTAATGTGTATTTTGGCATGGCGACGATAAACAAGGCATGCATGCTCACAGGCCGTATGCAATGCTAGCAAGTGGACCAATCACAGTTGTTGCAGCATTATATGAATTATTTTCCTATAACATCTTATCCCATTGTGTTTTATTTCTTACAACACTTATACTAAATGGTGCTGAAATGCAGATCTGTGTATTGCAATTGATCTGATAACATTTACTGATTTTCACGCATACTCTGGTGAATTGTATGGTCTTATATTCCATAATAATGTTAATCATTTCTTTCCATTTCTGTTTGTCCCATGTAAATCAGGGCCAAAGAAAGACAAGTCAACAGACTCATCGCATCTATTTGTTAAACAAAGACTTATCTGCTACACTCACTTTCAGGAATACACACTACATTGATGCATTTTGAACACATCTGGCCAATCTGGCCCAGAGACTACAGTTGTCACATCAGTTCATTTAGTTTTCCACTCACTTCATTTCAGCGATATTCTCCCCCTCGTACTGACCTTAGAGGTGGTGGAAAAATGCATATAAGAATCTTGTGAAAATATGAGGTTAAAAGGTTCTCAGTCCAGAAAGCCTTGGATGGTTTTCTTGTGTAAACAAAGTTATTTCACCTTCAAAAGCTCAGGTCTTCGCCCCTGGGATCTGCAAACCTCCCGTAAAACTTATTAAGGTAAACATGGTGGTTCAACTGCACGAGTTATGGTAGTGCATACATTCATTTCTGTCAACTCTTTAGGCTATAACAGCTATCAAGATGAAAGTCAGTAAATGCTGTAATTTCAATGAATGAATGAATGAATGAATATATAATGATGTGTACAGTTTAGGCAATAAATCATTGGATTACACTAAATAGAAAAACCTTAGAGACACATAACGGCTCCAAATATTTTACCGATTCCAGAGATTTTTTTACAATAAGACATTATGTTCCAATCATCTCGCTCACTCTTGTTTCATGTGACCTAGTTATTCTGTGCTTAACTGGAGCCTCGCATGCACGTCCCCTAATAATAAAAAGAGTACTCCCAGCCGAGGCCAGTGAATGTTATTTATTAGAGCAGATAGAGGGCCCCCCGTGCCTGGCTCTCAGCCAGTGCTGCATTGTATACTACACCGATTAATGCCCTAGTGATGTAATCCTCAGGGAGAGCTCCATGACCATGACTTGGCTCTGCTCATAGCCACAAACGGTCCAGGGGATAATGAGGGAGAAGACCCATCAGCAGTGCACACGCAGTCACACATACACACACTGGACCACAGGAACATAGCTGCTGAGGGTAGAGCAAACAACTGAACATCTGGAAAGATCTGCAGGAAGAGTCTTGGCAAAGAAGAATCATGCTTAAAAAACAAACAAACAATGAAACTATATATGAATGGATTATGGATAGATTAATAAATGTTAGAATTAATTTATAAGGAAAATGCAGAGCTAGAAAGGAAGCGTGTGCCTGTTTGTCAGCTTTTCGAACGTAGCTTTCTTAAATAAAAAATACACATTGTGCTTAAACATCATTGCCTCACATTGTTTAGAACAAGTTAACCAGAACAAAAAAAAAACCCCCCAAAGACTGCACACTCTCCCAACAGTGAACATTCAGCTTTACTGGCAAAAATTACTACCTGAAAAAGTGTTCCCTGTATTACCAACATTCAACAACAATTTATACAATCATACAGTTTATTTTATGTAATAACTTGCCCAAAGATGTGTGTTTTCACAGGATGTGTGTGTGTGTGCAACTGTACACTCACCTTTCACTTTATTAGGAACATCTGCACACCTCTACATTCATACAGTTAGTTATCTAATCAGTCAATCATGTGGCGGCAGCGCAATACATAAAATCATGCAGATACAAATCAAGAGCTTCAGTTCACATCAAACATAAGAATGAAGAAAAGGTGTAATCTCGGTGACTTTGACCATTCACTTGGTTGTTTGTACCAGATGTGCTGGTTTGAGTATTTCACAAAATGCTGATCTCCTAGGAATTTCACCACCAGCAGTGTCTAGAGGAAAATAGTCAGATTGGTTCGAGTTGCCAGGAATTATATAATAACTCATACAATGGCTCTTTACAACTGTGGTGAGCAGAAAAGCATCTCAGCATGCACAAAACATTGAACTTGAGCTGGATGGGCTACAACAGAAGAAGACCCAAACTTGACAGTTAAAGATAAAACAAATCACCTGGTCTTTTTCCAATCTTCCGCTGTCCAGTTTTGCCCATGATCGCCTCAGATGCTTTTCTGGTTACCATAGTCGTGAAGAATGATTATTTGAGATACTTCAGACTTTCTGTCAGCACAGACCAGTCTGGCCATTCCGCTCTGATCTCTCTCATCAACAAGATGTTTCAGCCTGATGTCTTATGTAAACATTTTGCTGAAGCTCTCAACCTGTATCTGCATGATCTCATGCATTGTGCTGCAGCCACATGATTGGCTGATAAGATAACTGCATAAATGAGCAGGTGTTCCTATTAAAGTGACTGGTGAGTGTATATCTGAATACTCTGTTCCACTGGGAAAGCTGATGATGGGATTTCTGCAATTTATTTTAATTCATTACACTCAGAATTCACCCACTTGCTTTACACCCACATCAATACATACATAAACATGCATTTGGTTTACTGTAGTCCAGATGCCTCAAGCTGATCTTAGAGCCAATTATTAGCATTATCTCAAGCCAATTTACAATGACATTTAAGGAGAGCATCTCATCTCCAAGGAGGATGGGATAGAAATGAGATTGTTTGGCTGCATTTTGAGGCAGAAAAGTCACTGGCTGGAAAAAGACTGGTGTTTTTCATCTCTTTGACATATTTTAGTTCTTTTTCATTTCATGTGTGCTGGGAATGGTGCTTATGCTTACAAGCACATACTTACATTGTCCTCCAGATTTATTAACTTTTTATAATAAATTTTTAAGCAGTAATTGTGCCTAATAGTATTTTATGGCTTAGATAGGTTTATTTTAATATCCCCATTACTTTAATTGCATAGGTCAAGAATTAAAAGATCGTGGATGGATGAGTGGGTGAGTGGTTGGATAGATGGATGAATGAATGGGTGGATGGATGGTAGGATGGATTAATGAATGGATGGATGAAATTATGAAACTTTCTTGAAATTTGTTTGCATGTATTAAAGGAAAAAACCTTTAGGGTTCAATCAATAGTTGTTTAGCACATTTTATTAAAAAACAGATTATTTAAAATGTACTGTTGAGCTTTCTCTGTTAGAAAGATAAATAGTTCTTCCTTTTGACTGAGTGGAAAATTTGATTTAGTGCATGTCATTTATTTTATGAAATCATTTTTCCTTATTTCTTAAAAAATGATGCCAATAATTCTGGGGGGTTAGGTTTGAAAATCAATCCCACATCCAAAAAGAGAGCACTTGGATTGGGGCACATGTATCCTGCTGCCAGGCAGCAGGCGTGTGAAGAAACAGTCTTCCCGTAAGCCAACACGATAAAGAAGTGTGTGAAAGTGATTGCAGGGACATGGAGGGGCTGGAGAGCCAAGATGAGGGTCAAAGGGTTTCTACATTGTGCAGTATACAGTCCAACACACATACACAGTATAACCAGGAATGTCTAAAAATGCATTAAAGGTACATGAAAGATCCTTTGATTGTTGGGAAAGAATTCAGAAACGTGCCATTTCTCATATCAGGAATGAGGAGGATCTGGAAAGACTGATTACCAGGAAGAGTGTTGTGCCAAGAGATGAAGGAAGAGGAATGAGGAAGGGGATGGTAGACGCCTCTCAAAGTCTCCTGCATATCTGGACACATCCACGCTAAGAATGGTGTACCTAGTTTTATTTGTTGATGCATTTCCTCGACATGTTCTGCCATCGACGTTCTCACCCACGCTGACAGACTTGCACACTTTCCTGCAGTTATTTTTACCTCTCCGGATTACTCTATTGTTCCTGAGCAATCTTCCCATGCTCAGTGCTGTATTTTCAGAGGATATAGAGATGGGTGCTCGGCTTATCTGATAAAATAAATCTGGCCCAAGAAGTCAGATGACAAAAACTTTATGAGCTGTCATGTCCTGAAAACAGCTTCTGATTAATATTGGTTTCGGATTAAGACAAAAGAGTCACGACTGGTTGCTTGTACAGGAAGTAACTAAAGAAAAAATGGACAACAGGTTTACATACAATGTTCTGAACTGAAGTGGCGCAAGTCCAACTGCAGTTATTCCTCTAGCCACATGAGGGCACTTGTCTGTTTTTAATGAGGGCACTGTCTTCTGATGCTGAAATCAACAGCGGGGCCAGCATTGAACAGAAAGCATTATAATCATTAGTACAGAAGCGTCTACAGCGGTGCTTGGTAGTTTGTGAACCCTTTAGGATTTTCAGTATTTCTGCACAAATATCACCTAAAATATCACCAGAATTTCATACAAGTACTAATGGTAGATGAAGAGAACCCAAATAAACAAATGAGACAAAAATATTATACTTGGTATTTCTTGAGGAACATGATCCAATATTACATATAGGTGAGTGGCAAAAGTATGTGAACCTTTCCTTTCAGACCCTCTTGTGCAGCAGTAACTGCAACTCACCGTTTCTGGTAACTGTTGATCAGTCCTGCACATCAGCTTAGAGGAATTTTAGTCCGTTCCTCCGTACAGAGCAGCTTCAACACTGGGATGTTGGTGGGTTTCCTCACATGACCTGCTCACCAACATTTCTATTGGATTAAGATCAGTACTTTGACTTGGAAATCCTGAAACATTAACTTTATTCGTCTTTAACCGTTCTTTGGAAGAATGACTTGTGTGATTACTGTCTTGCGGCTGTCTTACTGCATGACCCACCAGACAGATGTCCCGACACTTTCCTTTAGAATTCACTGCTATAATTCAGAATTTATTGTTCCATCAATGATGGCAAGCCGTCCTGGCCCAGAAGCAGCAAAACAGGCCTGAGTATCATCTCCATGTCTCACAGATGGGATAAGATTCTTATGCTGGAAAGCAGTGTTTTCCTTTCTTCAAAAAGAACGCTTCTGATTTAAACCAAAAAGGTCTCATCCATCCACAAAATCTTTCTTATAGCCTCCTGGCTCATCCACGTGATCTTTATCAAACTGTAGACAGGCAGCAGTGTTCTTTTGGCTTTTTCCTTACAACCCGGCCTTTCAGAAATCTCTTCTGTTCATGCCATGTTATACTTCCACAAATGTGTTGTGAAGACCAGACCTTGATAGAGCCCTGTGCTTTAAATATAACAGGACGCCCACTCAACACCTGACTGTCACCCCATTGACTGAAAACACCTGATTCTTATTTCACCTTCAAATTAACTACTAATCCTAGAGGTTCACATACTTTTGACAGTCACAGATATGCAATATTGGATCATTTTCCCTAATAAATTAATGAACAGGTATAATATATTTGTCTCATTTGTTTAACTGGGTTCTCTTATCTAATTTTAGGACTTGTCTGAAAATCTGATAATGTTTTAGGTCATATTTATGCAGACAAAAATTCTAAAGGGTTCACAAACTTTCAACCACCACTGTATATATTTACTGTGAACAAAAACTTAGTCAAGAGTGTCTTACTGGTTGTTGTTGTGTTTCCGCACAAGGACGGCACCAGACAAGGGGAAAAGTAGGCTACAAGATTTTTAATCAGTACCACATTAACAGTATCCGCATGTTCCTGGAAACGTAATGGCGTAAAAGCAATATTTGGAGATTAAACATGTTGACAACGTTTGTGTGGGTGTGTGGGTTTTCTGTTTGCGCATGTACTATATAAAACTATGAGAATTTGAATATTTTTATTGTTTTTTTTTTGTTTTTTTTTTACAGCTTGTGGTGTTCTCATAATCAACAATGGCTAGAGTATGACATGGGTTTATTTAAGACAGAACCACAGAAAAATTCATGAAACCCTGTCCCCCCTTCCAAGCCCTCATACTGTTCCAAAAACACAAAGCAAACGAAAAAAAGACTTGATTATAAAAAGAAGCCAGCACAAATACCAAGCCACCAATTCTCCATGATGTTACACTCCAAAGCAACATTTAAAAAACCCCAGTATAAGGGCATAAGTATTAAATCTCTTCTATAATGTGATATTCTTGAGCTTATGACAATCCTGTAACAGTAATTCACAGTCAGGGAGGTCAGGTTGGAGTTGTCAGGAGTTTGTAGGGTGAT
>JAQQZU010000020.1:3136645-3158938 GCA_030068025.1 Parauchenoglanis punctatus | reverse complement strand
TGTGATTTGAGAGTCTTTTAGTTTTCATTTTATTCAAATTTAAAGAACGTCCCAACTTTTCTGGAATTCGGGTTGTACACCAATGCTGGTTATTTTGGTCTATTTAGACAGTTAAATGGAATTATATTGTAACTGTTGGAGGAAATGTTGTAATAATAATAATAAGAAGAAGAAGAAGAAGAAGGAGGAGGAGGGTCTAGGTTCAAACCTGCTGCCTGACTAGGTCCTTTCTGTTTGGTGTTTGCATGTTCTCCAAACAAATATTCTACATTGGAAGATTTTAAAATTGTACCACAGGCAGCATATCCTCATTTTATTCCATAAATGTATTGCAATATATTACAGTACCAAGACATTCAAAGAGAGTATTCCTGTCTCATGCCCAGCGCTATCCCTAACCCTGACCCCTAACCAGGATAAAGCACTTACTGGAGATGCATAAGTAAAATGCATGAGTCTGTCATGTTCCTTCTATAACATGTTGTGAAATGCACTGTGAGTACATGTATACCATGCTATATAGGAAAATAAAGAGGAAGTACTCTCTAAATACTTAAGTGGTGTGTCAGAGTGGCAGGTGGTGTGTAAGTATGTCAGCACACAATTTCTCTGCCAAATATTTCCTGCTATCCGCCTCAGAGTTTGAGCTCAGTTTTTGGACAGAAGCCGAAATTACACTGTCACTGAGGAATCTCCATTAAAATTCATTTTCTAGGTTAGAACTAGGTTAAGCTCTGCGCTGAAATGTAAAAGTATAAACCATATAACTATACTTTCACTCATGGTTTTAATATAAAGCATATGCAAGCTGTTTATGTTATGTACAGTTATGTTTTACCAGCTACCATTTTCATAAATGATAAATGTTCTAATTATGGATACACACCACAGTGGTGTGCATGGCAGGGATGCAAGGAGAAAGCCACTGCTCTCCAAAGAGAACATTAGATCAGAATTTTATGTGGAAAAGACAGAAGGCTATTGGAAAAATTTTGTTGATGGATGTAACCAAAATAGATTTTTTTGTATTGAACGAGAAGTGTTATGTTTGGAGAAAGGAAAACACTGCATTCCAGCATAAGAATCTTATTCCATCTGTGAAACATGGAAGTGGTAGCATCATGGTTTGGGCCTGTTTTGCCAAGACAATAAATAAATTGGGAATTATACCAACGAATTCTAAAGGAAAATGTTAGGACATCTGTCTGTGAACTGAATCTCAAGAGAAGGTGGGTCACACAGCAAAACAACCACCGTAATCACACGGTAAGTCATTCTACCAAAGAACGGTTAAAGACGAATAAAGTTATGTAATAGCCAAGTCAAAGTCCTGACCTTAATCCAACAGAAATGAGGGTGAGCAGGTCATGTGAGGAAACCCACCAACATCCCAGTGTTGAAGCTGCTCTGTACGGAGGAACGGACTAAAATTCCTCTAAGCTGATGTGCAGGACTGATCGACAGTTACCGGAAACGTTTAATTGCAGTTAGTGCTGCACAAAAGGGTCTGAAAGAAAAGGCTCACATACTTTTGCCACTCACAGATATGTAATATTGAATCATTTTCCTCAACAAATAAATGACCAAGTATACAATTTTTGTCACATTTGTTTAATTGGGTTCTCTTTATCTAATTTCAAGAGTTGTGTTAAATTGTAATTGTTTTAGGTCATATTTATGCAGAAATAAATAAATATTTACTACATAGTGCACTAATTTAGAAGTTTTGGAGTATCTAAAAGCACAACCCTTTAGTGTCTACGTATTAGCGCTATAGAGATTTCTATTTTCGAACTTGACACAGACAGAACACATTAAGTCCATTATTTACAGTCCCACTTGTTTTTGAGTTATTGAGGTTTGGAGTAAACCCATTCATTTCAAGGTACCAGGTTGATACCTGTAAAAACTTATTGCCTTAAGAGGGTAGAGAATAGGGTACTCCTATGAGAATATTTCAGACATGATTGTGTAATAAAAGATTCAGAAATAAAACTTGTGAGGAGTGAGGAGGTAATCTCTTACATTTATGGAAAGTCCCAAGCCAATTCTCCACAATCTTTTTCTTCAATATCACATTTACCAGCACTAGGGAACCTTTAACAGTCATCACTTAGCTTCTGTGTACAGATTCACCACCACCACCTAATACCAGACCTTCCCAAACTGTATCCAGTGTCCAAAATTAGTGTCGGAGTTAAACACTTTTTACCTAGAACTGGAGAGAAAATGATGGTTTTACTGCCAAAGTAAAACATACAAGCTATCATTGTTTCTGGGATGCCTGACAAAGAAGGAAATCCAAGATGGATACATATGAGGCTCCGCAAATAGTCAAAATGGCAAAGAAATGAGGAGCAGAGACGCCACTGGCAGGGAGAGCATTAATGCTGCTTAAAACATTACTACTATCGACTACTTTGCATTACTACTATCACTACAACACTAAGCGGAATTGGTAGTAAATCATAGAGTCATAATAGAACTAATCCTGCTAACCAAAAGAAGTCAGGATAAAAAGAGAAGTAAAGGTTAAGAGAAATAGAATGAGTAATAGTGCTGGAAGTATATTTAAATCACCTGATTCAGCATGTTCCTGTGGTCTTTTGAAACTTTCTCATGTCATTTTCAGAACTGTTTGAAAAATGACTCGCATGGTCAACATGATATGATGCAATACACTAATAGCTCTTCATAAGTGTGTGAAAGTCCAGACACTTTCTCTCTTCTCTCGTGTGTGTGTGTGTGTGTGTGTGTGTGCGTGCTTCTGACTAACAGCTTGAGGCAAAAGCTGGCATTCATGAATGAGACTTTGCCTCATAGCGGTCTCAAACTGTAATTATGGCCTTTCCGTGTGTGAACACAAACATACAAATACACCACAAATCTGGCTCGCACAACACTTCAGACTTCCTTTCCAGTCAGTGAAACCCCTGAGCGAGAATGTGGTTTTAAGAAATTTTTACTTCACGGAATAGTGCTAAAAACTACTAGGTTTTATTGCTCAACTGCTTCTAGGACAAAGTGAAGTTTACACTTTCTGTGGTTCAATTACATGTGGAATGTACTGTTTTGAGAACGCCATGGTTTTGGAATTACTTGTTACTGATAGTAACTGCTGATAACTGCATTAAAAAGCTCATTAGTAAGCAAAGAACTGTGTAATAAAAACAGGTCATTTTATGTCTGCAGCTAATTCACTCTTTCGCGAAATACTTCACTTCTCCGAACTTTCCTTGGAAAGAAATTTGGAATATGGACAGCTCTGAGTTATAGGACTGCATTGATGCTGCGGGTAACATTTAACCACTTCCCTTAAAGCTGACCATAATTACTGACCAGCTTACAGGGTCAGGGAGTCAGCCAGAGGGAGGGAGAGAGGGAGAGAGAAAGACTGTAAACTGACAGAAAAAGAAAGAGACAGAGCAAAGTGAAAGTAGTTAAAAAAAAAAGTATTAACAAATGAAAGTAAAAGTATTCTTTTAGGAATTAGGAAGATAAACAGCAGCATGTGTGAGAGTAAGATTTTTGAAGAAGTTGATCGTATCCTTGTTTTCTAGTGCCTTTCATGCCACTGTATTTCTTCCCTGTCAGCAGTTCCTTGTTGTAAACATTAGCGGGGTTTATTTGGATAGTATTGAGTGTGTGTGTGTGTGTGTGTGTGCACGTACATATGAGTATTTGTGTGTGTAAAGGTCTCCCTGGCTGTCACAAACACAACTCTCAGGGCTTAAGAGTGCCAGAAAAAAAAACGTATATAGCAATTTTAAGCTTTGAGGCACTTACCACAAAACTCTGTCTTTTATTTTCTCACTCTCTCTCTCACACTGTGTGTGTGCCTGTCCTTCTCTGTGTCTCTTCCCATGAATAAACAAATTCACACAATTAGTGTGAAGGTGCAGTATTACCAAAAACTCATATTCAGCAAGCACAAACAGTAAGTGAAAGGTTGGTTTTTGCTGAAATATTAACTTTAATATATTCTATTTTCATTAACACATATACGTACAGCTTTTCACAACTTTCACAACAAAAGACTGATAGATTTCACTGTCCTCTCTGCAGTTAGCTCATCTGCTTTTCTCAACTGACTTTGCATCCATCTGCAAATCAGTGAATTCCCAGATATGACCTCTGCTGCGGTTCCTCCGGGTGCTCCGGTTTCTTCCCACAGCCCAAAGACATGCCGATTAGGTCAACTAGCTACTCTAAATTGCCTATGGTTGCTAAATGGTTGTTCGTATCTGTGTTAGCCCTGCAATAGCTTTGCAACCTGTCCAGGGTGCACCCTGCCTCCTTCCCGAAGTCACCCGGGATTTGCTCCAGCTTCCCCCGTGACCCTTAATGGACAAGAAGTATAGATAATGGATGGATGGACCTTGACTCTAGAGTCAAAGGGCAGTGTAAATGTGCAGTATCAAAGAACTCTCACATCTGGTCTACTAAAGGGTCAAACGTCAGCACAAAGGCAAGCTAAAAATTTCAGGTGTGTAAGAGTGGGTAAGTGCTTAGTGAGCAACTTCAATGACTGCAGTGATTAACACTGCAAGAGCGTCACCACATTAGTTTCAAGAACTCATTAGCACAAGCCATATAATGGGGTATAAAACTGGCTCTTACTGGAAAGGCCTGCAAATAGTGGGAAAGATGCATTAAAATATCACCACCATCTTAATCTAATTTAAGTCAATTGTTGAGCTCAGTGATAAAGACATATTTGGGGAGTTAATCAAGTCTAAGCCTTATTTTAGAGCTGGAGGTTAGTGATTCACTTTAGATAGGCTTCAGTCTAGAATCCTTAAAGGATAGGAGTACTCAAGTGGCATGTTAGCTCAGAAGCTAAAACCATATGAAAGATGATTCATTTGAGTGAAAAAAGGAAAATAAACAGTACTGTGTTAGGTAATCGCAAGTCCTGTTGTGGCTACCACTTATAATAATCTTCATATTAAGACATCTGCACTCATGGATACCTTCTGGAAACCTAGGACCACTAATCTGAAAACTTACAGTCAATATAATTGGGAAGATGCTTATATGGCCATAAGTACATCACCTGACCCTCACAGCCATGTACGGGTCTTCTTTAAACTGCTGCATGCAATTGTATAGGATATAGGAAGCCACAAGAAAATCCTTACAGCCACACCCCATAATCTAGTGTAAAATGATCGCAGAAGAGTGGAAGCTGTTATAGCAGCAAAGGAGGAACAACTCAATATTAATGCCCATGAGTTGTGAATGAGCTGTTCAATATTTAACATACTTTTGGCCATTAAGTGAATTTATGGCATGTTAATGGCATATGTGGTATTAACAAAAAAGTTTCATTATTATATTTAATCATGGTCCTTTTCACTGCTCTTTATCCATCCATCCATCTGATATCTATATCGCTCATCCACTGAGGGTCATACAACATCTGGAGCCAATCCCAGCTGACTGGGCAAGAGGTGGGGTACACCCTGGGCAGGTCACCAATCTCAGGACTAACACACAAACATGAACAGCCATTCACACTCATTTGCACCTTTGGGCAATTTACAGTAGCCAGTTATTCTAATCTGCATGTCTTTTGGATGTGGGAGGAAACTGGAGAACAAGGAGGAACCCAACACAGGCACAGTGAGAACATGCAAACCCCACACATAAAGGCTCCAATTGGCTGGCAGGTTTGAACCCAGAACCTTCTTACACAGAACTACCATGCTCCTTTTGTTAGCTAAATCTCCCTTTGTATGTAAACAAATTGTTAGGTTCACATGTCATATCAGGGCACTTTGTAAGCATACAGTTGCTGCCCATCTCTTGCTATGTAGAATCAGTCTACTCTGTCCATCAGAGTATAGAGACCATCATAAGAACAACAACAGACCAGAGTTATTTGTGTGGTGAATCATTCCGACATGGACGTGAAATGGTATTGGGTGGTGGTGTGGTTTTAGGCACAATAGTGCTGCTATTTTTTACCTCAGTGTCAATGCTGGACTGAGAAACAGTCTACCAACCAAAACTATCCAACTATTCATCCAGCGATTCTCTGATCAGAAACTGAGACAGGGGGCTAGATGATGAATAAAACACTGTGCATTGGGAAAGAATCAGCTTTAGTCTGTAACTGTATACTTACAAGCTAGACCAACATGGCAAATATGTTCAATGATGCAGCGTGTGCCTGTATTGTGGGTCAAAACACAATAATGCTGCACTTCAAACCAGCATCTCACACACAGCACCTCACAATGGTATTACAATACCATTATTATCGCAAATACCATTATTGTGCCAGAATTATCTACCCAATGAATCATGCAACTTCAGGGCACTGAACCTACACATTTTAAAGGGGAAGCCCTCTGTCCCTCAACACTCATGAGGAATTTAAGACAAGAGGAAAAGCAATATAGAAGGTACCCACATTAAGGAAACAATGCTCTATGCAGTTAATAAGCACACAATATTTACAAGGCTTGTTTCTGTCATCTTTAATTCAATGACAACAAAGCAGGCCAAACCTCACTCAAGGACCAGAAAGAAAGAGAGAAGAACCAGATGAGAAAATAAATAGCAGTGGTATGGGGAATGCAAGGAGCGAGAATTAAATGTTGTGGTTTTCTCAGGCAATTTTCTCACCACTTGGTCCAAAACAAAAGGACTGATGAAGACAGAATTGAGGTCAAACTCCAGATTAATTCCTCTCTTCCTATCCCATTCCACCACAATGCCATTTTAACAATGCCATCTTCTCATTCCACATTTCATTACAGTCTTTTTTCCCCCCATCACTCTCTGCTACATGTCTTGCTGAAATAATTCCTCTTGAAATAATTTCTTCCTAATATGCTCTAATCAAACCTGAATTGTGTCCAGTCTTCAGAATGTAGTCATTACATTACATTGTATTTAGGAATAAAAAGGGCAACAATTTACTTAAAGGCTGGACTAAACAGGGCTGAACTAAACCTTTCATGACAATTGACAAAATCCTAATAGACATTTATATAGGCTTATTCGAAAAGGCATAAGCTGCCATAAGCAATGCTTTTGTCAATTTTAATGTCAAGTTAAAGTTACTTTGTAGCTCAGTGACTTTCTAGTATGCCAGATTTCGAAGTCAAGTTGGGCAGTAAGTCAGTTAAATTACATAGATTTGTTACAGAAGTTAGAGAAATAAATTGCATTTGAAGCGACTGATCTCATTTTTACCTCTGTGTACTTCTGTCAGCAAAATGGTGCTGAAATGAGTGATGTCAATCGGAAGATTCAAGAAAGATGAGCCTGCAGTGTCTTTTATACTTCGCACTAATGGAAACATTCTTACATACTGAAGGTTTTCAGGATAATCATCACACTGTAACAACAGCCTTACATACAGTATATTTTCTCTAGACCTTAAATAAAGAGCATTTTATACATTTTTTCTCATAAGATTGTTTGTAAAATGTCATGCATGATATCATATGTGGATTATGTCCAGTTTGCCTAGCTAGCAATTTTCATGATAAGTGTCATAATGATTGATGTCACGACAGGAGTGGAAGACACTTGCATGATTGTACTGATTACTATACTTTAGTGTTACTATATTTACTGTATACATTAGATTTTTCAAGTTTAGAATGTAGGATAAAACTATCAAGAATCCTGTCATTTTGTCATCTCAGGTGACCTTCTTATGCTATACAGTGTAGTTCAGTTAGCGTTATCCTTGTACATTCAGATATATATGTCACCAAACTGCAATGTTGAACTTCAGTGTTGGTCCTACCTCAGTAAAATGTTTCAAATGAGTAAACAAAAACTTGTATAAAATGAGGTGTCTCCTTTGCCTTCAAGAAGGCATGATCTCTGTCCAATTCAATAAAATTTTATCCCATATTATAAGGCATGTTGAGGTTTGCTTTGCTGATTTGCTAACATTAAGTGGCTTTACTATACTAATTTAGCCTGTTTGTTTGCTTTCCTAAGGATGGGTTAGACTAGCATTGATACATTGCAGCATATATTGGCTGGGTAGAAATTCAAATTCTAGCTAATGGTAAATATATGATTAATTAATTTATCAAACTTTATGCCGCATTAGTCATGCTTAGTATCAGCAAACTTTCAGATATTGAATGATGTTTTCAGGCAAAACAGCAATTTTGCTTTAATAAGAAAACCACCTTCTAACAGGTTTTTTTTCACATGAAGGACATGTGAAAAAAACAGGACACTAACATAAGTTCATCAGTTAATTTATCGATAGTAACCGTTTCACTTTTTTCACGTGAGCATTTTTCATTTTTTATTTGCTGGTTCACCAAAGTATCCTGTGTGTTATATTTATAATATCAAGACCTGACAAAAGATAGTGATAAAACGTGACCATTATATGGACATTATATTACTGGACAGCATTTGCTGTGACAACTTCTGACAGCTTATGGCATCCTGCATGGCATATTTATGACATCTGTTTCATGACACAGGTTTCAAGTAACCACAGAGACAACATATGAAACCCCACACAGACATTTCCTGGAGCTCAGGATCAAACCCAGGACCCTGGGGCTATACTAAAAAGTATATACTTTTTCCACGTGAAACTTTGATTGCACCAAGACTCAAAACATCTGATCACAACCAAAGTAGAGTAAATATATTTCTCCCAGATCAACTGCCATTGTCAGTATAACAGTGTAACTATAAGGTTACACCACTGTGACATTCATATCTAAACAGTGTTAAGAGTTCTTTGTGTGGTCTGACTCTTGAGCCAGACTGAAGTAGTCCTGGTTTACGTGACTGAGAGTCAGGGTGTGCTCTGTGAGGCTAAGAGCCATTTGGAGTGATGTAAAGTAGATCTTTCTCATTGGAGGTCAAGAGTTCTGAGCTGTAAGAGCCCAGCAAATGGACTCATTAAGGACAAATTGTGGCTCTCTAGCCCCTATGGCCTTATACACTTAAACCACAAGGTCTCAGACACACACAAACAAGCCTGAGGAATGCAGCCTCACATGACTCCACACGAGTGGAGCGGACATTCATGAGTTAGTAAAATCAATTAACAAGGGCAAAGAATTCCTCCAGATCCAGGTATTCTGATGGTTTTTCTTTGTTAGTTTGGTTTTTTTTTTTTTAGATTAAAACATTTGACCTGTACACAGTGGTTAATTTTCCCATAGTAGGGCATGTAGTACTGTCTACCACAATGTAGAACAGGGCATATAGCACTGGCACAGTACAGTAGAACATTAAACAAAACTCAGAACCTGAACACTTTGAAGAATGTGATGGTGTCAAGATGGTGTCAAGAATGCAGACTGCCAGTTGGCATTAGAATCCAATACTACATATACTGGCGTTATTTCTTACTGGCTACCATGATGCTAAAGACAAGTCAGCTTCAGAAATGAAAATGAAGTCTTAATAGTACGTCAATATTTACATGGGAAAAGTTGCTTGTATTCAGAGTCGGGTTCAGCAGCTGCTTAAGTTGATTTTCTTGGCGCCCCATTCAAATGATTAGAATCAACTGCATGTAGTTCACACCTCCTAGGATGGCAAATTTTTCTTGAGTGGAAACATCTGCAATCTTTCAATAAAATCTAGACCACCACATTTTAAGCCTGAAAAAAAATGAGGAATAAGTAACTTGCAGGTTGCATTTTCGTTGCCTTTGCTGTGAAATGCATAAACATGAGACAGTAAAAAAAATTTAAGTAAAAAAATATGAATGAGAAGATGGCAAGCACTAAGCAAATATGAGTCTAGTACATTGACAATACATTTCTACCTAAATACAAGTAAACCTAGTAGTAATAATCACACTAAATGTGGTTTAATATGGTTTTCCCCAGCTTATGGAATAGCACTTGTTCCAGCACATCCTATTATTTTATTGTTATTTTTAATAATGTGCTAAGAAGTTAGTTGTGCACACAACTTAATGAAGCCACGAAACACTAAGGGGCAGATTTACTAAGCAGGGCAGATTATCATGAGGCCACAAAAAAACAGCGCTGATGGGAGTGGCCAATTCTGTGGGTGATCTACTAACAATGCTCAAATGAACACAGGAGCAGTCATTTCATTTTAATAATGTGCAACGCAATCTACCAAGAGCAGCGCAAATTAGCATAGGGTCACAAACAAGTACAAACTAATATACCTTGGTAATCAATGTGTTCTGATAACTTCTTCCACTGGCATTCCAAATACATTAACATGAATTAAAAATGCTATGGCAGACACCTGCACACTCGCTCAGTGTTTCTCGTTCTCTCAACATCTCCAGCAACCTGGCAACTATTGCAGCGATGTTAAGCGCAAACATTTTTTCAGCATTAAATAATGGCACAGTTAGCCGTTTGACTACAAACTGACCACTGCAAAACATAATGTAAGTTATGTTGCATAATTCATTTAAGTACTCTCCTCCCCAAAAGGTTTTTGCAGTCTGCAAAAACATATACAATGAGGTCAGCCTCAAGCCATGTCCATGCCTTTCCATTGCTAACTTTTCAGTGTGCGTCTTTAGTAAATTCCTGACAGTAGTCAAAAGAGGGTTTGAGCTGTCCCTAAATCGAGGTCATGAGATTGTAATGTGTCCGCATGATAGGTATTTTACATATATTTTTCAATTAGCTATTTATAAATTAATAAAATTATGCCAGGATTTTGGTTGATTCAGTATGCTTTTCTCTAAAGAAAACATGCATAGGGTTTGAAGGATAAGTTGACCAAGCATACATCTTTTATGCTCATGGCTCATTTTAAGTGAGTGCTGTTAATAAATTTATGGATTACAATTCAGTCTTATTAATGATTAAAATGCTGACTCATCCAGTGTTTGGAAAAAAGGATTTTAATCAATTAATTAATAGTGTCAATTTATTTTTGTATTTAATATTGACCATGAGTTTTTGAGTGTCTTTAAAATTTTCAAATTTCATCAGACAGCTGCATTGGAAGTCTTACTTGAGCCGATATTGCACCAGGAAAATGATTGGAAAACCATCCAAAGTCAGAATTACACGTTACAGATATATGCCTCCGTTTTTGGAAAACTGTCCATGTAGCCTTTATGTCTTATGCCTATGAAGTCTGTATAACAACGCGCACAATTTTTTTGTAAGAACTGCAATACTTACATATAATGCAGCTCTGAATACGGCCCATGGTGTCTCAGAGGTGGGAATGCAGACACAGACATACAAAAAATAAAAGTCTCTTTGCTGGTTCTGGTACAGCAGATAGATATTCTAGCAAGCAAATTGCTATTGTAAATGACCCTGTGCAGACGTTGACCCTGTGCAGGCCGAGTGTGGCGTAAACACCACCTGGTGAGTAAAAATGATTGTCAGTGAACATAGAGTCACATAGCAGCACAGCTGGAGTAAAGGTGGATAACTGGGCCCATGAAGCTTGACTCAGTAGGTTTGTTCTCCTAACTTGTTTGTGTAATAAAATCCGACAGCGAACAAAGAGCTACACCATATTTGCTAAATTGATGAGGTATTTTATTTGTTCAACACAAATCTCAGTTGCAGATTTGGTGTTACAAATTTGATTAAAGTTGCTTTAGTTCAGGGAAACCGATCCCCAACTGTAAAAAGAAAATGCACGGCCAATACTGTAAACTAATTTTCACACCAGTGCAGGCGTAAGGGTAGATTTAGCAATTTGGAAATGCCAAATAATTCTGATCACCATATTACTTATTATATATTGATTGATTTTTATTCTAACAGCCAGACTAAATCCAAACTCCATGAATCCTTCCTGCCTATCATCCATGCCTGTTTCTCCCTTAGCCCCCTCACCTGCCTGCCCTTTCCTGTTCTAAATCACTCGGTCAGTGCTGGCCCTCTAGCTGTTTCCTGCTCCATTGACTCCAACTCATGGGCCACTGTGGGCTGATAGAGTACCAGACTTGCAACATGTTTGCCTCAGTGAAGGGCCGAAGGCACCAACACAAGGACTTGTTTAATACAGCTGAAGGTCTGTCACAGATAGTATTTACAGAAGCCGCACTGTACAAGGTTTTTCCCTGTGTTATAGATACCATACAGGATACAGGATACATACAGCCGGATATTTATATATTGCTCACACAAATTATGTTTTTATGCTAATGTTTTAAATTTGTAAAAAAAAGAAAAAAAGAAGAAAAAAAAAAGAAATGAATGAAACAGTAGACATATAATAAAAACAACAAAAAAAAAAAAGACCACACATTTTCAGCCATTTTTTTCCTCTAAAGCATTCAATTGGTGATACTTTCCTAATCAAAAATATATTATTTAAGCTTTGTTGAAAACAATTCCTAACTGAAACTCATTGTCAGAACTACATTTTCCCATCAGCCGCAGCACTTCACAATAATCACATGCACTTGAGTCTTGTTGTTATCTAATGAGCACAGGTATTTAAGTTCTGTCTTTGGTAGCACTCGGTCTAGCTTTTGTCACCTTCACACTGTGGTTCATGTATTTTTCCATGTTTACCAAGGTTTTGTTCATATTCTAGAATTTCCTTCTGTGTTTCACCTATAAAACCTTTATCTGCATCTGCAACGCTCATCAGTGGACCAAGCGTAAGGGCTCATATGAACCTTTTTAGTTGTGCTCCTGTCCTTGGCATGGTAGATAAACAGTAACGTAAAACTTTCAAAACAATTCACATTGCAGCTACCCAGCTTGTGCACCGCTTTATGCTTGGCTTTGGCTTCGCTCTGCTCATGACCACACACATGCTCAGCTTACTGCAGAGAGAAAAAGACAGAGCGAGAGAGAGAGCGAGATCACATAAATATATGATCATGAACATGGCATAGGTTTGCATTAAAACCTAAAATGTTGAATGAAAATTTCAGAACGAAATTAAGAATCAATGTGTTGTACATTAGTGATCATTCAACCTGAACCATTTTTTTGCTAGTTGCTTTTGCTGTCATAAAAAATAGTATAATTTTATGGCTGCTTTGAAAATATTGGCCTATATTGTTGCTAGAGCATTCAAGTGTATATAATACACTTGATACACTAATACACTGATAATGCTTGGATCAGGCACGAAATTTTTGTCTTAAGGAATAAGAACGCAAGTGGCCTACATGGAGCCCTGACCCACTGATCACCTTTGAGCGGGATGAACTAGAACAGCAACTTTGCCCCAGGCCTCCTCGCCTGACATTAGTGCCTGATCTCACTAGTGCTCTTGTGGTTGAATGGACAAATCCTCACAACCACGCTCCAAAATCTAATGGAAAGCCTTCCCAGACCATTATAATATAATTAATTATATAATATAATTATATATATCATCATCAAAGGGGGACTAGATCTGGAATAGGATGTTCAACAAGCACAGGAGTCCACAGACCTTTGGCCATATCATTTATATGTGTCACCTCAATCTCATCATTTTACAGCATACTCTATCTAGCACCTATCACTAACCCTGATAAAGTTGCATGTCCTAACAATATTGCTGTATAAAAGTGTTCTGCAGTCCAAAACTTGACATCCATTGATATTTTGGAGACATATTCAAGTTCTGGAAACAGTGTCATCTGGTACCAGGAATCCGTAGATATCCAGAAAGCTGGAAAATTAATACACGTATTGGATGTTTCTCAATGCCATTGGAACAATTTGCAGTATTCAGAAGAAAAAGTGAGACATCAGACATCTTTTAATGTCAAAAAGAACCTTACATACACAATAAGATGGGAGCCACTATTAATGTGATTCATAACCTTTAACTCCCCAATGTATTACAACATTTCGTTTCTTCACCTCAGTGCCATAAACGCACATCTGGTCCACAAAGCTGAAAAATGAAAAACATAAAACATGTGGAGAAAAAAATGTGAGGGAGAGAGAAAGATTCCTAGTTTTGTCCACTTAATATAGAACAGCCACGAAGACAACGGAGAGCATTGTCTGCCTTTCATCTTTCACAACAATCTTTCGCAACCTGGTGACATTTTGACCTTTGCGGTGACCCTTGACCTCTAGGGTTACACAACAGTCTCAGCACTGTGAGGATTGGCATACATGTTGTTTGCCTACACGCCACTCCATCTCAGAGTGAAACAGAAAGAACTAGATCCATACAGACAGACAGACAGGGGAGGCATCTTGAAGCATTATTCTTGTCTAGTTTCAGAATAAAGAAGTGCAAATAAGATCAGTAAAGTAGGCAGTGAGAGTGAGTGTGGCTTGCTGTAAAAGGTGACAGTACTTGTATTTTCTGGAAACATATTCTCTGTGATGACTCATTTAAGAAACAGCATGATTAGAAGCACATGTGACCACTGGGCAGTGCTGATATCGGGGAGTTCCTGTACGCTCTCTGTGTTGCATGAGAGTCCAAAGAGCCTGTATTTGGAGTTGCCTGTACTTTTGGACTTGGCCATTGGCTTAGTTGAGTGAAAATGTTCTCTCTTATGTGAGGCTTGTTACCCATTTCCTAGCAGGTTACGACTACAAATTCTTAAGAAACTGTATGAGCCGAATCATATGGAAAATTTGAAGTGAGATCTATTGGTTGTAGCTTTTTTTTCTGCTTTATTACTCTCAATATTTAGGTTATATTAGCACTCCACATTCTGCAGTAAGGGGTACTGCCAAGAACTTTTGGTCTTTGTACTGGATCCTCTTGTATATGTTTATCCATCCATCCATTATCAATACCGCTTATCCGTCAGGGTCACTGGAGCCAATCCCAGCTGACTTTGGTGGAGAGGTGGGGTACACCCTGGGCAGATTGCTAATCTATCACAGTACTAACACAGAAACAAACAACCTTTCACACTCATATTCACACCTATGGGCAATTTAGAGTAGCCAGCTGACCTAATCTGCATGCCTTTGGACTGTGAGAGAACATGCAAACGTGCATACAAAGGTGCCAGTTGGCCGGTAGGTTTGAATCCAGAGCCTTCTTGCTACTAGGAAGCAGTGCTAACCATTGCACCACCGTGCTACCCATATAGGTTTATGTAATTAAGTAATGGATGTTACGTTATACTGCAGGATCCCCACCCATCCAACTCTCCCCTATGATATGACAACTACCAACCAGGAAGAGTGAAGGGTAATGTGTTTCCTCCAAGACATGCAAAACCAACCAATCCCATCTATCCAAGCTGCTACAATGCTGGGCATCATAACACACTAAAAACTTAGACAGAGAAAAATGCTGTCTACCCTCTTTCACATTCATGAGCTCACAGCTCCCCATGATTAGCTAGTGTTACTGTGATTTACAGAGGGAAAAGGGCACATCCAGAGATCATGGCCAATTTACTCCCATGGGTCCCAGCCATAGATGACTGACATCTTCAGGATTTGCTCAATCAAGAATTAGAATTATATTTACATAGGTTGATGAGGGAGTCAATGCAGGAGTGATTACAGTGAAGTCTACTCCAAGCATAGATATCATTCATTACACTCCTCGTATCCTTTCTGTCTGTCTAACAAGGTCCTGTCCAAAAATTGCATTTTAACATTATCTTGTGTGCATCTGGGGCATCTTGCTCCATGTGGCTGTTTCTCGTTTTAGTTGTTTTAACTATGAGCTGAGTGTAATCTTAATAAACAGCTATACAAGGTGAAAAAATAATTTTAGGTCAATCACAGGAACAATACAGAAACAAAAAGTAATGTATTTAAAAATTTCCCAACAGACATTATGACCTGTACTGAAAACCTAAATCTCTTTCTCTATCGGTCTCTTTTTTTGTAATATGACATCCTGACAATATGTTCCTACAGAGAGATCATTAATTGCTTGAAGCATTCAAGTAGGCAACGTCAGTTTACGGCAAAGTTCCCAGGTCACTCTTTATCAGTTTGCGCTGTGAATGAACGTCATGGATGAAAACCTTGCACTGACCGGGATAAAACAGTAAAAGAAGCAGTGACACCTGGTCATGATATTGGACAGGGGATTAAAATCTAATATCCATCAATAGCTTGATGAAAAGAGGATGGAGCTAGACACTAAAAGTAGACAGTCAGCTGCATTCTGGCTTTCTAATCTTCTGTGTTTCAAATCTGTATTTTCCAGCTGGCTTCATGTCACGTTTCCTCCCAGGACTAAACATAGTAAAGAGAAAAACTGTATAACACTAAAATTAATTGGACAAATGTGCTTAGTCTGTCTATTTTTAATTTTCCCCTCTAAATAAAGTGAAACAGTAAATAATCCACTTTGCTCTCATTCATTACACCTGTAACTGTATTTGACATGTGCCTTCTCAATCACTGATGATGATGATGTATTATGCACGTGTCAGTGATATGAGCTTAAATTTTTCAGGCCAAATCTTGGGCGCATTTCATTCAGTGTAATCACCTGACTTGACTGTTGCAGATAGGCTGCATGAATCTACAGTCTGGGCTAGAAAGAATCAGTCCCAGTCTCTACTTCATGTCATTCTGTGTATTTTTTTTTTTACTGTCATTGGTGGTGCTGTCATGGGTGTGAATGTGAATGGTTGTTCATCTCTGTGTTAGCCCTGCGATAGATTGGCGACCTGTCCAGGGCATACCCCGGCTCTTGAAGTCAGCTGGGATTGGCTCCAGCTTCCCCCATGATACTGTCGGATATGCGGTATAGATAATAGAGAGATGGACGGTGGAAGGATGGATAGATGGATGGATGGTGGTGGTGCTCTTGCACTTGGTTCTACAGAAGTGCAAAATAATCTGCTTTAAGACATTTCAAATTTCAGCAAATGATCTGATGAAGATGCCAAAAACGAAACCTCAGATTGGTATCATTAAATATTTGAAAGACAGTCAAGTCGGTACCACTAGTTCTAGTTTACATCAGCCACTGATTAAGAGATTTAAGAATCACAGCACTGGAATAAATCATAAACAGTATCTGAACCTGGATTATTTCACTAGCAATTCACGACCTCCTGGAATGGATAAAAATGAGTAAGTATTTTCCGAGTAACTCTGGGGCCTGGTTCAAAAACAGCTGTAGAAATCAAGCAGTCACCACATTCTGGTTCTCATACATGCACGTGCATGTGCAAACTGCAACATGCAGAGCAATGAAACAGTGACTTTCACTGTACATATGCTTTAAGTCATGTTTCAGAAATAGGATGACCTTCTCAATGCAACATCTCTCAACAATACAGCAAACATATTTGATTAAGCAAGCATAAAAGCATCATTATGGCTCAATCTAGACTACAGCACAAATATAATACTCCATAGGTATTTCTTTTCACTTATACGGCCTGTGGCTTTGACTTACACCAGTGCATCAGCTCAGATTATAACATGAAAATCCTTGTGCATGATTCATCTGAATGTGGAGCTGGGCCAAAATGACATCAGGTTTGGCATCAGAGAGAAAAAGAGAAAGGGAGAAAGACAGAAGGAAACACATAGGGATTAATAAACTATGGTGATTCATTCAGCCTTCAAACTAGCTGCAGTTCTGGATATCACACTTACTATGCAGCTGGAGGCCCAGCAGCACCATGGACTTCAACAAGACCACTAAGCTGGTAAAAGAAAAACGCATTCGCATGGCAGGAATAAGAGTGACTCCAGACAGCGGCTATAAAGCTTTCGGCCAATCTTTTAGCCATGGTGGGACAGAGGTGGTTAGATCAGCACTGAGTTATAAATAATATGATGTCATATATGTAGACCTGCTTTTTGTATAGGTTATAGGTTATATAGGTTATAGGTTATATAATCCATCTTGACTCAAATTCCATATAATGTATGTTTATTTACTACAGTGAACAAGTGTTCAGTTTCAAAGGTGGTACAAGCCAGCTGTTTCTCTTCTTAGAGGTGACTGTTTTGATAGACTGAGTAATAAAGGAAAGCCACGAGTGTTAATCTTGCAGAGAGCATACTTGTTAATGAACCCGGATAATTGTTCATGCATAGGGTTAAAAGCAAGGGAGGTGTAGAATGAGGCAGACGAGAAGCAGACGTAGCAATGGAATGCAACAGCAGCCTCAAGCTATCTGTGTTTATACTGGAGTTAAAGGGAGGGAGAGAGTAGTGATGGACAAGAGAGACATGATCTGAAGCTGGATGTCTGGATTTCACAGCTGGATCTTTGTTCTTACAGGTTGATAACTGGGCCTCGGCTTATTCCTCTTTTGTTTGTGACTAGTTAATGCTGTTACGTGTGGAAACTCTGAAAGTCAGGACAATGCATCATTCAGTGTTGTATAATAAGTGTAATGTCAGAGTGTGATTCAATTAGAACCACTATAAGAAGCTAAAAACTATTTAAAACCTCTTGAGGAAACAAACAAATGTCAAAAAAACTGCATTTCAATACATTCAGTACATTCTTAAGAAAAACAAGAAGCATATATCTCTTCAGAGACTTTACTACTTACCAACTATCGAGCTCTGAGAATGATCCTTATACATAACTCAACATACACATATTTCCACAAACCTCACAATCACATACCAAATCAATTACACCATTGTCACGCACACAAACTCGCATCATACACAGTTATGGTACGTTTATGAGCAAAACACCACAAGCATGTCATTCATCTTGTCTAAAGATAAAATATAGTGTTGGGACATGACAGCTTGTGTTCAGAGACAATGAGAGCATGGGAGCAAGTGAGAAGGAGCATTTCCAGTGGAGTTAATGTTTTCCAGATCATCCTCCCACAACTGAGAGTGCATGAGACAGGAGACAGGTGTCCACCAGTGTCTACGTCCACACTTCCCTCAAGTCAGCATTAGTTCCAGATTCTGAGCATTCTCCCTCTCATTACTGGAAAATCGAACAAGTGCTGTCCAAGACATTACTTAGCGCAACCGACTTGAACCCCCTTGAGCCGACCACTAACTCGACATAGGAAGTGCTGAATCCTGCTTAGCTGCAAGAAACACCAGGACTCCCAAAAGAGGAATTACTCATGACCGTTTAACTGATGACTCCATATTTCATAAGAAATAACATACTGACCTTTACTAAAAACCTTTTGAAACAGACATAAGATTTCATTCTTTTCATTCCTCAACACTGACTAATAGAAGATATTCTCGGAAAGAACAAGTTTTAGATTATATCCATATAAAGGTCTTCACTAATCTCAAATCAAAACTCAAATGTCCAAATGAGCAGAATAATTCCAATAGTAAAGGCAAAGGAGAACATCAACAAATACAGAAGCAATTGAAAGAAGCAGGGGGCCAGGATTTATGGCTGGAGATCAAACACAACACAACAGTGCAGCACATGCATTAGCTCTTAGCAAGGCGCTATTGGACTCTCTGGCTTAGGTATGTGAGGCACAAAGAAATCAGTATATCAGATCTTAGAAATACAGACTGGAGAAGAGGTTCAAGTAGAAGAGCTTCAGATCTTTAAAGCCTACACATTCCAGTATCAAGTCCGACATTCGTATGGCAATGAGCACTGCCATGTACACCAGTTAGAATAGAATAGAAACAGAAATAAACTAAATACTGTTTTTCTTCAATTTAATCTTTTTTTTGTTTGGTTGTTTGTTTTGGTGCAATGGTTATCACCGTTGCCTCACAGTAAGAAGGATCTGGGTTCAAACCTGGTTCTTTTCTGTGTGGAGTTTGCATGTTCTCCCCAAGTCTGCATCGGTTGCTTCCGGGTGCTCCGGTTTCCTCCCATGGTCCAAAGACATGCAGATTAGGTCAACTGGCTACTCTAAATTGTCCATAGGTGTGAATGTGAGTGTGAATTTTTGTTTGTCTCTCTGTTAGACCCTGCCCAGGGTGAACCCCACCTCTCACCTGAAGTCAGCTGAGATTGCCTTCAGCTTCCCCGTGACTCGAGTAGATAAGAGGTATAGATAATGTATTGATGGATGGTACTCACTGATATCAATTCTGATACCAGATGCATCTGTGCGGAGTTTCAGTACGAGCTGCTGATGAGACGAGAAAGAGCGACTGCGCAATTTGATCCACATCACGATGAAGTGAATTTTAGATACAGTGCATCCCGAGCGCACAGGGGAAAGTTTCTCTTTTACATTCCGTACATTTTTCAGTCTTTTCTAATTTAATACTACAATTTCCATCATATATTATTTACAACAACTTGAAAGAAAAGTAGAATATTTGAAATATTTACAGGAGTTTCTTAGTATTTGGTACATCCACTTTTTTGCTTTAATGACAGTGTGCGCTCAAGCTGGCACGGACTCTACAAGTCTGTGCAAACACTTATGATACATTTTAAATCAAATCCATCAGTGTTGTCTGAACATTTGATTCAAGAGCAGAGATTAGGAGTAATGGAAATCTGACCTTTTGTAGCAGTTAACAAGGTCAACATCACACATTTGCTTACATTTAAATAGGGACCTAGAAATAGTGTAGAATCTTGGATATTACATATTTAATATATTAAACATTTAGTTTATTTGTTTTAAAATTCAAAAAACCTTCTGTTTATTTCCCCATTTAAATGAAAACGGAAGTCCCAGATTTTCAATGTGGTCTCAGACTTTTGGACCCCACTGTATATGAACTATTTAATGTTTAAGTCTAATTCAAGAACTAGCAAATTCCTCACTCTCTTTTCTCTACAGAAAAAAAGTTTCCCACAACTCATGATAAAAATCATGTTTGGTTCACTTTTGGACTGTTTGGATCACGTTCGGATCGAGTCAGTCTAAGCTAGTTTGCTTTGGAACCAGAATGAGACCACCTCACGCAGAAGGTAATAAATGTTAAACACATATTTTCCTTACAATAAAATGTAAATGCTAAATACAAGTGCCAACAATGTTGCCAGAGAAAGATGTCTGTACTATCATACTACTGAAGATTACGGTCATACTGCTAGATTTGTGCCACGTTGGTCAAGATTTTTGAGACAATTCTGAAGCCATTAACTTTGAAAATACTGTGCCAATGGTCTGCACTATTTCCAGCTTCAACCAGACGTTCCTGTTATGTAATCTTCGTACCCTGGCAAAGGGGGTAATAAATTCAGCACAGTACTTAGTTGCAGAGCAGGTCACCTGGCAATGGGAAAAAAATGCCAATTTGTCAACTGGATAAAATTTACTAAAAAAGGAAAGCATGCATCGAGACCCTTTTCTGTTCTGGCACTTAGGAGGATGAATAAACATCCCTAGATGTCTGATGTCTAAGGACCTACCTCTTCCTGAAGAACTTAAATTAACACTTTCATTTAAAAACAAGTGTCTGTGTGCTTCTTTTTTTTTTATATTAAACCTCCTTAATCTAGTGAATCTAGTGAACCTAGTGACCTAGTCACCCAGTATCAGGATGTATTTATTGATATTGACTTCAAAGCACGCTGTAAGTCGCTCTTGATAAGGGTGTCTGCCAAATGCAATAAATGTAAATATAAATGTAAAAACAGCTCACGCTGATAAATAGGAAAACACAGGAAGAAAGCACACTACAGGAAACATCAGAGAAAAGAAAATAATTCACCTTTTGTTAATGAGCCTCCTTCGAGAGATTTTCATCAAACATCAACACTTCAGCTTCCCATGAGCAAGTTGAATGTTTATCCATGTTGAAAACTCTTCTGTGCAGCGGATGCTCTTAGGCAGGCTCCATTGGTCTGGCCTCTCTGATGTTTAGGAGCTCGGCTTCAAAAAAAAGAAAAGAAATCTTTCACCACTTGTTAAGATTAGCCCATAGAATGTTGAAACTGGCTGTTTGACATTGCACTTAGTCGAGAGCATAAGTGAATTGTGCCCACAAATTCAATTAAGTTGTGTATAAACTGTCAGCTCTGACAGCCAGAACTACTCAAGCAGAGCCATCCTTATTGTGAATTTCCCACAAATATTTACTCAGATTTACTTCCTGTCGTTACATTTGATGAAATCTTAAATGCAAAGGGACTAATATTTACTTTTTGTGCTCCACCATGACCTTATCGCTTTCCCATTATCCATTCTCACACGAATCACATATGGCAGTAAATTGGTGGAAAGGGAACAGGGGGGTTTAAGAAGCACAAAGACCTCTGGACTGTTTCAGTAATGGCCATTGCAGATACACACAATGTCTGCAGAGTCTGCAGTTTTATATACATCACACAGAGAGAGAATCAGCACTGATTTGACTATATACCTCACAGGGCAATTTCACAGCAAACCAAACAACAGAGCAGGGTTTTTTTTTATATATATATATATATATATTCATTTGACAAAGGAGCAATACAATTCAATTTTATTTATTTGTATAGCGCTTTTAACAACAGACATTGTCTCAAAGCAGCTTCACAAAAGTATATAAATTCTGAATATAA
>JAQQZU010000020.1:3075251-3134702 GCA_030068025.1 Parauchenoglanis punctatus | reverse complement strand
AAATCTGATGATGTTTTAGGTCATATTTATACAGAAATATAGAAAATTCTAAAGGGTTCACAAACTTTCAAGCACAACTGTATGTTGTCCAATTAACACCATAACCCAAGCAAAAACTGGGACAACAAAAACTAGGCCAATCTTGCCTTTCACACTTAAAAGGATTTTCTTGGCTTATGTCCTTATTCTATACGAAGCCAACACAAAATGATGTGATTGGTTTAAGCCTTTGTTTCGTCCACAGGATTATCCTACAGAAAAAAGAACTTGATTAATTCCAGTAAGAGCTGCCGACGCTGACACATCTGTCAAAGGGAGGCAGAATTATGCCACAGCATTCATGAATGGATTAGTTTCTCAAAATGGTGTTGCCGTGAAAAATAATTTTGTAATAAAGCAACATAGTGTCATAGTGAAGCCTTTAAATAGTGCATGAGCTGTTCTTCTTTCTACTTCTCATCTAACTTCCATCTCTCTCACATAATGATACAGAAATGGTTCAAATGTAATCTAACAGAATTAAGCATACTTATTAAAATTTAAAATCTTAATTCATCCTTTGTTATTTTTGATTATCCTGGATTAGGTACCGCCCTACTTACCCACCCAACACACACAAGCACACCTATCACCATAAATCTGTCTCTCTTCCTCCCTGTCTCTCTTTTTTCTCCAGCACAGCTCTCAGGAATGCACTCCATTTCCCTAAAGGAAGTGAGGAACTGAGCCCTGCCCAGGGTTCCTCTCCACTTTCTAGGTTACAGTGAACTGAAAAGCCCCTGTGAGCCATGGACCCCCTTCCTGCAGGTCCCACCCTCGAGCTGGCCTCATTCCCATCCCTGCCACAGCTGGACAGTTCCTCCCCCACCACAGTGCCCCTCTTGTCCTTGGATGAATTTTTTCACTATACTGTATATGTGGTATTACTGTATGCCAACACTTCCATTTCCCCAAAGTCAAAGTGCCCTCCTGTGCAGTCATTCAGCAAAGACCCACTAGCTTTCAGTTTGTTCAAATGTTTCATTTGAATCAGGGATTTATAAATATGTTTATTTTACACTCACTATGCACTTTATTAGGAACACATGCACACCTACTCATTCATGTAATTATGTAATCAACCAGTTGTGTGTCAGCAGTAAATCATGCAGATACGAGCCAGCAGCGTCAGGTAATGCTCACATCAACCATCAGAATGGGGACAAAATATGATCTCAGTGATTTTGATCATGGCATGCATCTTCAACAGTCTCTAGAGTTTACTCATAGTGGTGCAATAAAGAAAAAACATCCAGTGAGAAGCAGTTCTGAGGACAGAAACGGCTCATTCATGAGAGAGGCCATCGGAGAATGGCCAGACTGGTTCAAGTTGACAAAACCTAGATTAAATCAGATAACAACTCTGTACAATTGTGGTGAGCAGAAAAGCATCTCAGAATGCACACGTTGAACTTTGAGACAGATGGGCTACAACAGCCAAAGACCATGTCAGCTTCCATTTTGTCATCCAAGAACAGAAAGCTGAGGTTGCAGTGAGCACAGGCTCACCAAACCTGGACAGTTGAAGACTGGAAAAATGTAGCCTGGTCTCCTGAATCTCTATTTCTGCTGAAGCACACAGATGCTCGGGTTAGAGTTTAGCACCAACAGCGTGAATCCTTGGACCCAACCTGCATTGTGCCAGCAGTCCAGGCTGTTGGAGGTGGTGGTGTGGGGAATGTTTTCTTGGCACACGTTGGGCCAATGAATCTTCAGTGGAATGCCACAGCCTATTTGAGTATTGTTGCTGACCATGTGCTTCCCTTCATGGCCACAATTTTCCCATCTTCTAATGGCTACTTGCAGCATGATAATGCACCATGTCATAAAACAGATGTTGTCTCAAACTGGTTTCATGAACATGACAATGAGTTCAGTGTTCTTCAGTGGCCTTTCCAGTCATTGGATCTGAATCCAGTCAAACACCACTGGGATGTGGTGGAATGGGAGATTCACAGCATAAAAGTGCCCCAGAAAAATCTGCAGGAATCACGTGATGCAGACATGCTAACATCTCCAGAATCTCAAAAGAATGTTTCCATTTATCAATATTTTTTCCATTCCATGACAAATGTAGGCTGTTTTGAGAGCAAAAGGAGGACCTACCCAGTATTAGTATAGTATTCCTTATAAAGTGTTGTATATTATATATATTATTGTTTATATTGCATATTAAATGTCAGATTTCCAGAGTTTCAGACAGCTGGATTAAATTCCAGCGCCAGTGTTCATTATTTGGCTCTTTAGAAATTTAAACACCAGAAACACAGAAGGGCTGGCTGTCAAGGACAAACTTCAAGATTCAGTGTAACTGATTCTGGCACTGGTTTACAGCAAACAGAGAAACACGGTACACAGTAGTTATATCAGGCTGAAATCCAGACCTACTAAATGGAGGTGATAAGTAAAATAAGTATGTGTGGTTTCCTTACTTACAATGCCACACACACTCTTTTTCTCTCTCAAAGTGTTTTTGTTTTTCATGATAGTTGGCTCTGTCATTCACCTCAACCTGGAATGGGAAACATTTTTAGTTCCTAATTTCATTTTCACTTCTTTTTCAACCAAATAAATTCTTGTAGACTTGGAGTCAACTCTGAAACAATCTTGACTCTAAATCATTTTCTTTTTTGAGATGGACCACTACATGGTGTCATTCCCCTTCAGTAAAGATTTATGTTATAAACTATTCAAATATTAGTCTCATTATTCCAATGTGTACAATAATATTCTGACTATTTATTACAGCCATACAGCTTTTTATTCTTGAACTTTCCACCAACAGAACAGAAGAGGTCCAAGTTGACATTATTTATAGCTCTACTTGTTTATGACTTACTGAGGTTTGGTTTAAACCCATTCAGTTCAAGCAACCAGTCAAACAAGCTAATAACTATAAGAACTCAATAATAATTTCAACTCTGATAATGATGGGTTATTATTTCCACCACTGGAACAAATTTTAAAAATCACAGACCCCTTGGCTATGCTTCAGAGACCCCACTTTGAGAACCACTGATCGAAACAATCCCAAATAGTGGCCTAGCCTTTATTCCTGGCATTTATTGTACATAGATGTGCCAGTCTCTGTGAGTGGAAGAGGCAGAGAATGAAATTTCTACACCACCCTTTCCTAAGCACCAACATGGTTTCCATAACAAACACACGCTCTCAGACTCATTAACACGCCTTCTTTCTTGGTCTCCTTCCTTTACACAGGTAGTGCCAACTTTTCTCCACAATCTAGAGCCAAACGTGGCGGCAGCGCCAGCCTGGTCCTTCAGAACTGCTCCAGATGCCATCACTGTGATCTATCTGTGCGTTCTTTTTGCCAAGACCTCCAGCTCAGCCCTGGCACACTTGTGCTCTTGGCTTTAGTTTTGACACACGTTTATGACTCACCGTGGTCCTGTGTCCGCTCTCAGAGAGCTCTTAAGTTTGATCAGTTCTAAAGTCCATCCTGGGGATAGGTTTTAGAGGTGTAAACAGAGAATTTTTTTAGAGTCCCAGCCCAATGCTGTAACAGATCTGAAAGTAGATTTACTGCAACGAGTCAGACGCACTGGCTTTAAAACTGCTCTCAGAGACCATAACGCTGGTAGCCACAAACTTGTGCCACTCTAGTTCATTGCCAAAAAGATGAAGTCATGCACTCTTTCACAGTGTGTTATGGTAGATTGAACATTAACACCCTTATTACGTAAACAATCACATAAGAGTTTCTTTTCATAATGAGCATTTTTTTATTTCATAACACATGTATTAGATTTAGGTACATTTTGCAGAAAAAAATGCTATTATTTCTTTTGTACAAAATGAGACAATACAAAAATACTAATAGTGAATTTTGATACATTTGTAGGTGTAGTTCTTTAAAAAAAAAACTTAATATGACATCTACAATAGTTTAGTAAGCTAAATACAAAAAAAATATCAATGCTTGTTGAAGCAGCAGTTTGTAAATAACACAGGTCATGACACTTTTTTTATTTATAGTGGATATATCTAAATATGTTCAGCAATAATATTTTACATAGTTAATTTTAGTGATCTATACATTACTTATATATTTAAAAAGAAAAAAAAAACAGTTTGAAATCTGAAATGATAGGAAGGACTAGACAATGCGAGGGATGTGCAACATGTTGGAGGCTGTGTGGAATTGTGTAGATGTTCTCTATGGTATGTAAACTAATCTGGCAGCACTGTACAGGTGTTAGTGAGAACAGTAGACATTATTTTAGATAAGAAAAGGCCAAAGAGGCATTTAGAGAAAAGAAATCCACAGTTTTCTTCCATTTTTTTTCTTCACATGGTAACAGTCTTCTGCACAGAGCCAAGGACTATGCACAGAAACACAGTGAGACACACACATATACAGAATCTCACTCATACACACTCATACATATACATAAAATTTGGCACTAAGTGACTGTGGTGGGACCCCACACCTTGAACATGTTGGGTTGGATGGGAGTTCTGGCAGACGATTTAATTAACACCGTCCCTGGCTTTAGATACAGTTGGCACTGCTGTTGAGTGATTATGTGCTTGGAAGGGAGAAGAGTCCATACCAGCCAGCAGAAGAGACTCATTCGCCCATCCAAAATTAAATGTGCCAAGCCAGTGCAGCTGATGGGACTTGACATGCCTGCCCCGTCCCATCGTATCCCAGCCCATCCTTCCCAGCACAAATCACACCCACTGTGTGCAGAAGCACAGCTCTGCCGTGCTCTCTCAGCTGGGTGGCCATCTTGAATTCACTATTTCACTATTAAAATTTGACTACCATCTGTTATCTACAGCCCATCCCTCCCAGCCCACCCACATAAAATCCCAGTAAAATGCAACATCCCTTGGAGCTAGGCTTCTGCGTGGATAGCTTAGGACAGCAGGGATGGGTCTAGTGCTTAGGAGTGTCAGCGTATCATAATGGTATGGGTAGCCCACTAGATTCTTCAGGACTCTCACATACCACAGCGTAAGAGTTCAGTCTACCACACACTAAACCACATCGAGCGTCCTTGGAGCTACTCCACCCAGACAGCGAGTGGTGACGATTTATAATGATCCAATATAGTGCTATAAGTTATTCTCCTTTATATTGTTAATATATCTGTGCTAATAACATTGCTGGTAATAAACTATCATTCCTATAACAAAGGAATTTGTTGTCTTATACTGTTGAAGGGCCTTGGAGACAGGACAGGGAGAGAGAGAGAGAGAGAGAGCGAGAGAGAGAGAGAGAGCGGTCACATGACCAGCCACACAGTCACACTCTTCATTCAATTGCCATGCATCCAGTCTTTCACTAGTACTTGTTTTGCTTTCCTTCTGCCCCATTATTAATATGGTTTAACTCCATTTAGAGCATTGCAAAGCAAGTTACAAGCCCACTTAGTCCCTGCTGCCTTGGGAACAAATTTCCCAAAATGTATGACTTTTCATATGATTGTTTAGCTTTCATAAATTGGGCTCAAATACAAAACAGCAAGGTTTCTAATTGTACAAAAATAGAGAGTCTCAATAGTAAAAAAAAAAAAAAAAAAAGTCTCTGTCTCCTGCCCCTACATTCTACTGTCAGATGAGAGAAAGAGAGAGCAGCAGTTAAAATGCAGCTTCTCTTCATTCACAGGTGGCTCTTCAGGTTTTTCAAAGGTATGATGCAATTGTAGGGATGCTTCCTCCCATAGCATCCTCTCACACCATGTTGTGATGGTTGTTCCTGTCTATGATGTCAGCAGAAGGCAGGAGTTCTTTCTTGATTGGCGATGGTGGAGGACTGACGGTCTTGATTTTTGGCTTAAACAGGTCCGACACATAGAAGACCTACAGAAGAGGCAAGAGAAAACAAAACAGGTTAAAATGAAGCTTATATTGACCACCAAGTGTAAACTCACAAAGCACAAATTATAGATAAATTATAACTAGTATATATTGTCAGTGTTAGTTCCTCAGTAGGCGGCCCAGTGGTGCAGTAGTTAGCACTGTTGTCTCGCAGCAAAAAGGTTCTAGGTTCAAACATGCCAGTCGAGCGTTGCCTTTCTGTATGGAATTTGCATGTTGTCAGTGTTGGTTTCCTCTGGGTGCTCTGGTTTCCTCCCACAGTCCAAAGACAGGCAAATTAAATTGCCTATAGGTGTAAATGTGAGTGTGAACGGTTGTTCATTGCTGTGTTAGACCTACGATAGATTGGCGACCTGCCCAGCGTGTACCCCACCTCCTGCCCAAAGTGAGCTGAGATTGGCTCTAGTAGCCCTAGAGTAATGTCGTCATTCAACCCTTTGACCTCACCACCTCGAATTCAGATACTTTCTGCTCTGAGCTCGCACTCTGATAATGACTGTCCAACCACAACAGTCTTTCAAAATCAGTGAGTCAGAAGGGAAGACAAATGCCTCCACTTGTTTCCCTGGGCCCCCTTTAAGAAAGTGAAGTCAGAGTGAACCATGTGCGAGAGGCGCTGAGAAAGGAAAAGATATTGTCTGATGATGACATCACTGGCTTAACAGGAAAACAGGGGGTGGATAATAATTGTGCCTACGGCAGCAAGCCAAACACTTCCAAAGCAAGTTCAAACTGGTGATCTATATCTTCACCTGGACTGGCTTATATGGCCATATGGAGTATGGCTCTCTGACATTTGGGCTTAGAATAGTCTAGATTATTTAGTGTTTCTGGCAAAGCTGATGTCAAGATGAAGCCAACACACTCACAATTCATAGTATATGAAGTCAAAAGTATATATTATTGCCATTTCAACACAGTTGATGAGAGGTTACGGTTGAGGTGAGGCCGATGTGCAACATGGACTGACAACTTTTTTTTTATGACTCAACTTGAAAGAAATCCAACAAAATCATTCATTTTCATTAGAATTCCTTCGAATTTACATGAGTTCATGTAGATGAAGCAGAATTTCAACACATTCAGTCTTCCACACCCATGTGTTTAACTGGAGTGCAGGTTACAGCTGAGTGAAATGCTAATAGCGTGGAGTAACAGATTCCAACAAGCCTGCCATTGCATGTACACGCACACACGCACACACACACACACACACACACACAAGTTGGTCTTAATATCCTTGTGAGGACCTTCAACTGACATAATTAGTAATACTGTTAATTAAAGCTATGCCTAAGACTAAACCTAAACCTAGTCTTAACCTCACCAACCTTTCGAATCTTTTAGCTTTTTAAATAAACAATTGCATTTTTTGTAAATAAATAAATAAATAAATAAATAAAAGGACCAGAACTTAGAAGGACCAGCAAGATGTCTCACACACATACACACACATACACACACAAACACACACACACACACACACACACACACACACACACACACACACACACACACACACAGAGGTGGGCATTATTTAATTTAACTCCCAGCTAAAGGTTTTTTTTTCAGTGCTTTTTTCTTAAGTTTTTTCCTGCCATGCTATCTGTCATGCCACACCATAGCTAGGAATTGGCAGGGGAAAAACATGGCACAGCTAAAAAAGGGATTTCCCTTTTTGGCTCTACAACTGATAGGATGCCGTGAGCTTTCAACCCTGCCAGTCTTATACTGAAAAAAATGGAACAGGTTTAGCCTGAGAGAGAGTTCGGTGCCAACATTTACAGGAATACTTATTTTTTAACAGTGGATTTTTGGAGCCAGTCACTCTCTCTTTCTCTTTCTCTCTCTGTCTGTCTGTCTCTCTCTCTCTCCCTCTCTCTCCAAGTGCTTTGCCTTTTTTTTGCCACAAAAACTGCACAGTTTACATAGGGCAGCCTTATTCAGGGTTTGCCATGCGAGTGTATAAGTGTGAATGATTAGATCATGGTATTTTCTTGCTGACCTTTAGACACAAGTACAAATGACATCAGAAAACTAGAACACAAGGCCCCTCACTAATTATGTGTATGTCATTATTCCTCCATGGAGTACATGACAGTAATGAGCTCATGAGTATATAATAGCTCTGTGGCAGACGGGCCATCCTTTTACACAGAAGACTACCACTACGACCTCTGCCCTTTGACCCTCGGCGGTAATGAAGCTTTATCGTGGAGGGAGTGCTTCCTGTGGCAAAACCCTTCCATGTGAAAGGGTTCTTCCTTTGCACTGTTAGCCCATTGTGTTCGAAATGCTTCATCAGCAACAGGAACCAGTATGGCTTGTGTGTATTTACATGCCACATGTATGGATGAGCGTGCTTTTAATACTGTCTTTAAAATCGATCAATAAAGAATGGAATAAGGCTGATGCTCTTAGATAGAGTATATAAATGGAGTTTAAAGGACATTTTAAAAGGAAGAACATACTGTATGTCTGTGAGGTTTGAACACAGAATAGGGTCTGAAGTCAATCATGCTTTCAAGTGCATGAACTCAGTTCACTGAGGTAAATCAGTGTTTTGATAGTTGCTCTTTGCAACTGATCTGGCCAATCTGAAACACTGAGAAATGGTGCTTTAAGCTTTTCTACTTGGAAAAATGATGGTATATTGCTCAAGAGTACAATTCTGCAAGCATTAATTCCATTAAGTCCATTTGATGCCTGTTTTAGATTGTGAGAGAAAAGCGAAAGTGGCTGCAATCACCCATGACTTATTTTCTGTTTTTAAATAATCTGTAGTTAAAACAAATAAATTTCATGCTGGTGAAATTCGACCGCATGATGGTAAGCTCTAACCGTTAGGAGTCCAGACTTTACAGCATCTGACTCACACACACAGTCAGACAGGAACTGACAGAATTATCTATCCAGCCATTGTGTCAGAGGATGTTGGAAATTTTTGAAAGTGAATCTGCTGAAATAGAAAATAGTTTGGATCTTTGAGCTTCTCAGCTTTTTAAAATATATGTTACAGGAAAGGTGTTTACAAAGACAGGGAGGACTATTGACCATGGGCTTAACGTTAACAGGCTAATGATATACTAATAATGTGTAAATTTTAGTTAAGAGTGCAGTCTGTCCTTTTGAGCATAGGAGTATGTGGTCACAGCCAATAACTTGTTTTAGGCATCATGACTATAAAGACAGCATCAGTCATTGGCACATATTTATCCCCTGCATAACTTGGGCTGACTTTAATAATGCTGTTTAAAATTTCCTCCGCTTTACATAAACAGACACATTATTTTTGGCTCCACGCTGCCTCCCCTGCCTGTCATGGCTCAAAAGAGAACTGTAACTGTTGGGAAAAAACGGGCAGACATATGGAAGAAAACGATAGAATATCAGGATATCTATCTTGGTATGCAGACCAGTGGAGAAGAACTCTGTCTTAAACCCTTATCAGTGAAGGAGCACGAGTTCCGAACAGTGACCATGACCCTTAGCACTCAGGAGGCAAGCTGGGATACTGGAGGTCAGGAAGTGCAGAAAGGAGAGGAGGAGCATGTAGAGCGAGAGTGGAGAAATGGAGAGAAGCAGAGAGGAAAAGGCCATGGTGCGTTCCTCTCCAGCTGTTTCCCCCCCCCTCATCAACCACTGACTTTCTGCAAGAAGCAATTCCAAACTGAGGCCTGACTAATGTATATAACATCTTATTCCCTTTTCTCCTTAATATGCAGTCAGAAATTGGGACAGCTTTGATGACTTGATGAAAACACATCAATCTATGGGTAGAAGAACAGAAAGATGTGACAGCTTTCAAAGAAAACAGACTAGCATTTTTTTTATTGGTTTGTCAGATAAATCACAACCCAGGCAACTCTGCTTGTGAAAATATAGCTCATGATCTATGGACTCCATGTTGGTGTATATATGCTACACTTATATTTAGGAGGCTTAGGAGGTTCTTCATTCTCCACAGATAGAACTCAAGGAGCTCCAAGTATGAAGTTTCCTTTCATCAAGCAAGGGTCAGCAGATTGACAGTACTCTGAGTGGAACTTTGTCAACTTCCTTCTCCGTAAGTCATATGAGCTGATCCGAGCTAATGAGGAGCAGACTCCAAGCCTGTCAGCAGCTCCGCACCACTGCCAAAGCTCACCAGAACACACCACTTAAAAGCCAGGACTCACCACTTCAAAGCCTGAGTCACCGCTTTAAAGCCTGTTGCTTTGGTATCAAATCAAGAATAAGAGATTGGTTTCTTCTACACAAAGCATCCCGTCCATGAAAAAATGGGCTTCACACCAGAATAAACATCATGGAAGAAGTGGTTGGGTTTGACACTCTGAATCTTCAGTCATGCCCCAATATGGTGCGAAACGGTCCAGTATTTGATTGCACGAAACTATAACATTAGGTCCTAGCTGTGTTTTCATTTGTTCGGCAGCCACGTGCACCGTATGTACGTCCCATATGTTCCCACTGAACTCTAGTTGTTAGAGATACTCTAATTGGGCTTCCAAAGTGATCGCAGATGTGTGCGTGTGAGTGTACTGGAACAGGCAGAGAGGGGAGTGGGAGAGATTCCAGTCCAGGGTCATAAAAAAATCACACGGACGCCTTCATCTACAAGGCTACGCTCTCGCTCCTTCTTTTAACATGTTCTAGTGCTGCGTTATGCAACGCTCCATGGACACAATGCTGTAAAATTTGAGTTGAGCTTTATTTCAACAGACTCTAAAAAAGGCTAGTTAAATAGGAAAACTATTCATAGGGTTCCTGTGGTACAAACAAATAGGAATGGTTAAAAAAAAGATTTTATTATGATGCAACGACCTCAGTGCTGCACAAACAGTTGGAAGGGATGAATGTTTACTACTTGTGTACTGCCAACTGAAGGAAACAGGCCAAAGTCATATTTCCTATGCTTTCTGGGTAATGTAGTCCATCAGAAATGTGCCAACATGTGCCAACCACTGACAAATGACCTGGTACAGTTGGAGCAACAAAGACTTTGCCAGGATTTTGTAATCACCCAGGGAGTCTCAGTGAAAGCACTTTTCATTTAAGTGCCACTAACAATTTCCATGTTTGCCTTTGGCCCCCTGCTCAGAGGGAATGCAAAGGCAGTTATGAGCTGGGCAAAGTGGTTTTAGAGTTGAACATGATGTGGGGTAATAGTGCTTTCATGGTCTTATGCCCTGCTGGTTTCCCAAAGAATCCAAAGGTGATTTTCATGTCTTAGCCCTTAGAGCTGAATAAAAAAAATCTTTACGGTTGGTCATGTTTGCTAACAGAGAAAACAGGAAAGAAAGAAAGAGACAAAGAGGGCTGGAATGGAGGAGAGGGTATGTTCTGGGGAATGTCCTGGTCTGTCTCCAGTGGTTTGGTTTCCAGACTCCAAATGGTCTTCTGTCCTCATTTTGACATGAAGGGAAAAACAGCCAATGATATTGCAACTCTTAAATGCCTCTTACTGTGGCAAGAAAAAAAACCCTCACCATATAACACTTCCGGTCTATCAGAAGACAAAGAGAATTCTACAAGAAAAGATTCTCAGTGGGAATTGTGTTCGGGGTGAACATGTCTCGTTATAAGCTTCTAGTTTTAAAAAAAACAGCCTCAGAAAGAGAGAAAAACAGGCAGAGAGCCTTTGCATGGCTGCTCTCAGCACGTGGTTTGTGTTTGTGGGCACGACGTCTGCTGTTTGAGGCTGATGCTGCAAACAGCGTGTGTAAGTGTATGTGGAAACTCGGCGCCACCATCGTAACCTGAACCAAGAGCAGACTTGTTAACCCTTAAGTTCTATACAGATCCATTCTAAATGTGAAATAATGCTAGAAATTATTTTCCAACCATTCAAAATTTCTCTCTGTAACAAAACAAAGGAAACTTTAGTCCCTGTCACATCTTTTACACTTATATCTGTTCATCAGGATGCCCAAGCATGTGAAATGGCTTTGTGACTTAAAACTTAGAGGAAGATGTGATATATTGGTATTTGATATACTGGATTTGATAAACTGGTATAATATATTTGACGAGAATCAACCAGTTAATGTTCCATTGTTAAGTGATGATGAAAAACATTATTAAAGTGGCGTATCGGAACATACATGAGAAGAAAATGATGGGATGAGGAGAGGGATTAAAGGGAAGATGTACTTACTATGCAGTAGGCCACCAGCGCTCCTTGAACAAAGCCGGCAAGTACATCAGTTGGATGGTGTTTATGGTCTGAAACACGAGACAGACCGGTGTAGAAGGCCATCATCAGAAGAGTGAACTGGACCAGCGGCCTCAGGAGACGAGCTCCACGCCACGTAAACCGAGACTGTAGGTAGAACTGGAGGAAGAGACAGAAGAGAGGGAGAAAAGTGAGAGAGAAGCCTTCACATTAAAACAGAGCTGTATTTTTTTGTGAAGAGATGTTATAATATGTGCCAATTTGAAATTATTCACAAGGACAGCAGTCACGTGACTGTTTCTAATAAATAATTCTTTCACACAGCTGTCCAAACAGAAGAGGAAGCAACCCACACTTTAAAGAAATACTACACTATACTACGAGCTACACAATTTTAACAGCCTTTTTTTATTCCAAATGAGACTTGTTCATTAAGGATGCTTTATAGTATGTGTCTGTATAGTAAGTTTTTCAAAATTTTTCAAATGTGTCAGTGTAACGTCATAGACCTCTACCGGATGTGCTTCATCATTTCTAATCTCCTTGAGCCAAAAACCTTGAGAAAGAATGCATTTTCTGGGAACAGGAAGGCCCTCTGGATCAAGAAAACACCAGCAGTCAGACGAGAGCGAGAGATGATGAGGAAGTGGCAGGTGGGGGTCAGTAACTGGATGACGTAGCGGGGTCTTAAAAGGCCCCAACAGACAGATCTCACAGACGGGTCAATGTAAACACCATTCATTTCCCACTTTCACCATCCAGACGCTACACTATACTGTTAACTAACTCCCGTTACACCCACACCATATCAGACAAAGCATGAAGACCAAAGTGTCAGTCAAAACAAACAATAGCATGGGAACAGTAAGATTGCCGGCGAAGGTGTGGACGAGGTCAGTTTGTCTTCCTGAACGATTTGCCATTCACATCGCTGCCATTGTATGTGTACCAGAAGGAAACGATCCCTCCCTACGGATGTTTAGAAATGGAGTTTCCTCACTGCTTGTAGTTCTCCGGTGAGGTCAGGATGGGTGGAGCTCGCTGCTCACCGCTAGCCAGACAGTAACCCCTAGGCTAAAAATAAAACCTTACTAGCATAAAGCTGCAAAGATTTCACAAATCTCACCAAGACGTAACACTAAACTTTGCATGCCGTAAACAGCCCGCAAGTCAGCTAATCTGATCTGCTAATCCCCCATTCACAAATGGCTCAGGGCAAACTGGTGATAAAAAGATAAACGTGATTGAGAATGTGTGTGGGCATGTATTCTGGACACTAAACCCACATTCAGCGTGTTGCAGACAGAATAAATTAATTTTATTAGGTAATAGGTTATTTTCCAGTCATGTTAGAGCATGAAGCGGCCAAACATTGCATCCTGACTCAGCAAAAGAGAAAAAAAACTCCATCCAGCCTCGCTTTCTTGGACTTGCTTTCTTACTTGCTTTTCTTCCAAATAAAGTTTGCCAACCTTTTTAATGAAAATAAAGTGGGTCTCTCTATAAGGCCAGCGATAGACCGCTGTTCAATATGAAACACTTTTTTAGTTAAACTGAACAACCCAGAACATCTTTTCTTCCAGGCCAACAGTATTTATTGGATCTGATCAAAGTCTTGCGTGAACAATTTTTATTGAATTAAATGGTTCTACCTACTTCCATTACCAAACCCTTGATTTCCCATAAACACCAAATATCTCAAGTTTATAAATCCACAAGTTTTGACCGAAGCTTTATTGTATGTTGTTGCTTGTACAATCCATCCTGTTCCGTTTTTCAGCCAGGGAAAACCGAAGGATATTCTAACCTAAACCTCAGAGTTATTTTTACTGCTGAATTGCGGATACTTGCCATTCCTTTTGCTAAAATAAACAGTAGTATTCATATAGGAATTAAAAACAAGCACATAAATAAAGCATTCGAACACGTTCTCATGGAAAACGAACAGGATGCTCTCGGTACAAAGAACTGTGGCCTGTGGAGAATTTGTCATAGAATGACTCAGTAGTGCCAAGTCGTAAAACTGACAAAACAAGGACAAAACTCTAAGTTTTGAAGAGAAAACTGTACTTGTGGTGGGATACTATGGGTTGAGAATGCCCTTTCTTTGTCAAAGACGTCCAACTGCTTTTTATACTTAAGGATTAGGTATCAAAGCAGAGCCTTGTCATAAGAGACCATATGTTACGTCATGTCATTTAGAGTATATGTACTGCAAATTGACACAATTAAACAAAGTGCACAACAGTAGTTAAGCTAATCTTCTTAATGTCACTGAAGTGAAAAGACATGTAAAATGATGTGGGGGGCTCTCATTTACGCTACGTCTCTCTGTCACCCATTCTTCCCTGCTGGCTATCATTACGAACGCTACACAAAATCCTGGAATGCTCTTGATTTCACTCTGAACATAAACAACTGACCACAAAACAAACAAGTCAACCATAAACCCTTGGGATAGTACACACGATGAACAGATTAACACACACAGAAGAAGAATGTGACACATCCAGCTACCCCAACCCACATCTAAAGGTAAAGCTGAACTTATAAAACAGTATGTCAAGCAAAACTATCAAACAACAGCAATTAGTTCCAAAATAAGCACATGGAGGAAGCAAAATGGTGCAGACAGATTGGGGAGCTGCAGAAAGGGCGCTGGGGGATTTGTTAAGCATGACTTTGGCATAGCAGAGTGACACGTCTAGGCCTGGAGACGAACATTCTGGGACATTAATGACCTGATGGTTTAGCATCCCTGCAGGGCAACATACAATCTCTCTCTGCTAGCTGATAACAGAGTGCGCTTGAAGACACACTCTTCCGAGCTCAGATAGAGCCCTTAGCTATCAAAGTTCTGACAAAGTCAACGTAGTAAGGACGTCAAGACACATACACACAGACACACACCAGTTTTCACATCCCTTGATCTCATAAAAACCCATCAGGAGCTGGGTGTGGATGGAAGACAAAGTGTGTCCTGATACTGTTATCCCAGTGTGTGGTATAACAGGCACACACACTCTAAGCTGAGACATAACACACTCATTTAGGAGATAACATGCTTTGTCTTCCTAGGATTCCCTTAGCATGCATGCATTCCCTGCAGGCAAGTGGATTGCACAATGTTATACACCTTGTAGGGATGGGATGGGGTGGGGGAGTCTGGCTGGCCCAATGGAAAAGAGAAAAGTGTATTTTAAACTGCTAGTAACTCCTTGGAATCCATACATAGCCATGAACAAGCCTTGAAACCATACAGTAAATATTTGGACCTATTGGTAGAAATCTTCCTGTCTATTTTGGAGAGAGTTGATGAAGTGGAAAAATAAGTACAGGGAGTAGATTTGCAACAAAGAGAGGATGGGTTTTCTCCCTTGTTATGGCAAAAAAAAAATTCATAATGCCATGTAGTATTCTTGTTTTGCTCTCTCAGGCAGGTCAGGTTTGGCAGCACACAGTCTGACTTTTCAGCCAGGATTGTCCACATTTTCATCCGAGGTCAGCCTTAAAGATAGTAACATGTTGAGCCAGGATCTTTTTTTGACGTGACTCCAACACTGGAAATGAAGACCGAAAGCAAGCTCCTGAAACGTCATCACTCTGGAAATTCACCTCTTGAATCCGTCTCTACAACAAGTCTCTAAAATGAGTGTCCCGTCATTTCCTCACTCTTCCAGCTGGCTTGTGTGGTTTGGGCACTACATGGATGCCTCCATCTGCCTCAAACCCAAACCCAAGGGTTGAGCGGCTAGAGGTTAGTGAAAGACTAGACGCAGGCAGAAATCCCTGCAGACTGCTGCCCCGAGTCAGCCATCGATCAGCACGCTAGTTAATGTCACTTAGATGATGTTTAAAGTTCCTAATAAAATTCCATGGAAAAAAAATATGGGCCTGGAAAGCCTATCCTAACTGGGTTGGCAAGGAAATGAATCAGTTATGTGGAATGACAGTTAAGACATGTTAAGACAATATCATTAAATACAATGCATTACCTGTTACCCACACTTCAAAGGCAAAATCTAAAAATATACCGTATGTACTATAATGCAGTGTTTTGTGTTAGATGGAAATTTCTCTGGAAAGTAACACAGTCAAGCGTCTTAAGTAGGACGTTAAAGAAGATGACGGGGTTTTCAGACAGAGGGGATTTCTAGTTGTCTGAATATGTACATAGGATGGAAAGAGTGATAGTGAGAGATGGAGTCATGAAATAGTTGTGTCTCCCATACATATCAACAGGAGATGGAAGAAATAAGAACAGTTTATAATTTGAAGCTATCAACTCTATCAACTCTAGCTTCTTTCCCTACTGTCAACTTCGAAAACCTACTGTATTCATTCATTCATTCATCTTCAATAATCACTTTTTACTGATCACAATGGATCCAGTGCCAATCCTGGGAATGATGGGAATACATCCCAGCTGGTATCCTACTGGCTTTCTGGGCATTGTATATAATTCCATGGCTTACTGACTTATAAGTGTGTTGAACCTACAGTATGTAGTGCACATTAAGCTCAATAGAAGGCCATTTCAGATTCATTAACCCTGTGTTTCTTATTGAAATATCATAATACTGTGCTCAGAGGGTGGTTTCCTTTTTATTAGTCATGAATCAGAGAAAAATGTATACTTTTCATTCTTTTTTTATTTGGTCATTCTTTGTTCTATACAATACGTGAAAATAAAATGCATCAAAAACATCAAGCAGTCAGGGATATATGGCCATAGATTTGTGTATCAAACATGGTTTTTATTTGTCTTAGAATGTATATCTAATGAATATTCAACTAGTATTCAACCAGTGTAATGTGTTCTGACTGCTCTAATTCACATGCTTTCTTGGGTATTAATTGCCATGGTTTCTTGGATATTAAATCCTAACAGTGAGAGTCCATGCACTATGCACTTGGCCTCTACTTTGTGCTTAATCACTTTGCTAAAAGTGCACTAGATGAAAAAGCCAATCACTTCTGTCATGAAACACTGTCAGTTCTGTGAGGCCCACAAAGCTGTCAATGTTGCACATTCATTTAATGACTGCTCAGAGTATATTAAGGTGATTGCTGTCTGAGTTAAAGCAGCTTCCCCCTATTGGCCCTCTAGCCACATACACACACACACACACACACATACACATGCACACGCTGTCCCAGGGTCTCGCTTACACCGAGTTGGCGGTGCTCATTGCCACGTTCTGCCCTCTCTCACACTTCCACTTAATCTTTCCAAACTCTGGGAATGCACAGCTGGCCACATTCATTAGAGAGCAGGACCCTCGGCCCCCACACTTCATCTGCCCTACCTCAGCGCTCTCTAGTCTACAGTTGTGCGGGAGGAGGCGGTAGTGTGGCATCCAGAGGGAAATGAATGAGTGAGAAGAAAGAGAAAATGAGAAAATGGAAAAACAGGGTGGGCCCAAGACCTGAGGTGAGACTAATAGAATAGGTTTGAAAGCAGGAAACCAGTTTGATGTATAAATTGTGGAAACGCAAAAGTGCTTATGCAGGAAGTGAATGGCTGGGTGTGTGCATGTCTGAATTGGGTTTCAGACTGGTGGGATATCTAATTAACAGAACACCCTTAACACTGCCTTTCTACAGGTGGCACTGAGTGAGAGAGCTAAAGTGGAAAACAGAAAAGAAGGAGGAAAGAAAGACAGGGAACAATGTCTTGAATGTCAGTGAAAAGAGGAGCAATGAGAGAATACAGAAGGATAAAGGAGCAGAGGAAGTCTATGCAGCTGCAAAAATAAGAACAGCTGGTGGATATCCAAGCACAAGATGATCAAGGAAAACGACTTTCAGTGTGAGACACCTGTAGGGTTTCACAGAAGAAATCAAAATCTCCCCCAAACAGAACAAAACACACTGTGTCTACATCGCAGGAGCGGCCACAGAGCAGGAAAGCAGGTCATTGTGTATGTGTGGGTGCGTAATGTGTGTGTCCATGCTTCTGAGCACTTGTAATATACTTACAGAGAGATACAGCATGGTGTACATTGAAAATGAGGCATGTCCAGAGAAGAAGGATTTCCTAAAAAAGACAAAAAGCAAAAAAAATCGCATTTAATCCTAAAAGTTCTTACTGAAATATCATAATATTCAACTCATAGTTTGCTTATCTATTTTACTATTCTCTTTGCCTAGCTTGAATTCTTCTACTTGGTCTGATTCATTTTCACATTGTACTGATTTAAGTGGAACAAATAAGAGAATAGTTTGCTGAGCAGAGTGTGGGAAGACACACAGCTGGAAAATATGCTGGAAAACAGTGTTTCATTCACTGATCACAAAAATAGCTATGGAAAGATAATAATGCACAAAATGCACAACTTGAAGAATCAAACGCTGATGTAAAATAATAAGTACGCAATTGGCTAATAAATACATTTTTGAAAATTCAGCATTTTATGAACTTTATCTGTTTGCATGTCCCCTGACACTTATTTTGGCATCTGGCATTTCATTTAAGCAGCTAAAAATGTTAAGAAATGCTGCTCAATATCCACTACACAGCATGTTTGATTCAGCTGAATCATCTTCTCAGAGCAATCACACTCTATCAGGATTTGCTTTGAACAAGTCCGACGTTCAACCTTTGCTTGTTCTGATTGCTATTTAAGTGCAGTTACTGTGTTCACACCTGCCCAAACAAACCAAACGAATAGAGGAAAGACACCAAGGTTTGACTAAAACAGATGACTAAATACTGCATATGAGAATCCCTTGCTTTGATATGCATGAATGGGATAATGAGCGTAAATGGAAGTGAGCAGGTATGTGTCACTGACTGACTGACTGAACAAGTATACACATGTGTCAATGTGTGTATGTGTGTGTGAATGAACTTACAATCTATATAACTCACCTGGCCTCCTGCACCTTGCTGTCTTCACCAGAGCACACATAGTTGGTGATGTATCCAGAAGAACAGTTGATCTGTGAGAAGTCCGGATTGCACACATGCAGAAAGTGTGGCCTCATGCGCCCCACAGACACCTTGGCAATGTCTGTGAACGACTGGCTGACTGCGCAGCCGAAGATGAACACGCCTACCTGCCGGTACAGGGCAGAGACATATGGGTTTCCCACAAACGAGTGTGAGCCCTGCTTCAGGTAATGGATCCTATAGCACTCGCCAATCACAATCTGCAGGTGAGGGAGAAACATTAGATGGTTACATTTACTGACATTTGCTCAGGACACCTGTTGAATACCTTGTTTAATAAAATCAGTATCAAAAATTCATTATGGTCAGGTCTTAGACATGCATAGTAGGTGTTAGATGTACATGCAAATGAAATTAGTGGAGAATGCACACTTATGAGATAGATGTGTGTGTGTGTGTGTGAGAGAGAGAGAGAGAGAGAGAGAGAGAGACAGTGAGAGAGAGATTGAACTCAGAGAGATGAGTGAAGGGAACAGGAGATCAGGTTTAGGAGTACAGGCATGACCTGCCTCTCCTGTAAATGGAGATTTTTAGTGATGGCAGTTATATGGAGTAGAATTTAGGGTGACTTTATCATAAAGTAACAGCTGTGGATTATGAGTTTTTTGTAAAATCAATCGAATTTGCGGCTTTACAGAGACACTAAACCACTTATCACAAAGTGGCAAATTGTTCTATCCTTAATTATCTGTCTCAATCTTGTTCTGATTCTGTCAGTTTTAAGCAATTCTTACATTTTAGTGGAAAAACTTATGAAGAGATGCGCTCTCTCTCGGGCCCTAAGAGAACAGGCTTTTTCATCCAGCCATATTAAGCAAAATCTGAATGAAAATGGCTACATTTAATTTAAACGTTGATCTCATAATATAGAACAGATGCAGAAAAATGTAAGGGATATGGATTTTTTTTATTGTTTTAACATAAATAATTATGATGAATAGGTCACATGTTTCACTGCTACGTGTGGATACACTGAGGACACTCATGCACTAAGACTTTCTCAATTTAATTAGCAAAATGTGACAACAGGATAAAATGATTACTGAAGATGAACGAATGAACATCAAATGTCAAATATTTTTTCTGGCAACAAAAAAACCCACATAATTTTGGTATTATAGTCTTTTCTCTCTAATCACTTTTATCGTCAGGATTTTTGTCTGTTTTAAATTTGCGAGAGAATGGAAACCCAGCTTGAGACTGTATACATTACTAATTCTTTACAGCTGTGTGTACAGTGCATGTTTTCAGTTCCTGTCTACACATCTTTCCTTGAGATTGCTACATTGTTTGGTGTTACAGTGAATAATATTATAACATTAATATGATCCTGTTTCCAATATACACCAGAGAAGCTGCTATATCGTAGCTCTTTGCCAAAACTGTGCCCTGTATTTCAGGAAGCTGGCTTCAGCTGTCACTGATGCTATTAAAAGTCCTCTCAGATCTAATAAAAAGAAGTCAGCAGCCCAGCAGCTGCATGGTTATGTATATCAACAGGCTTAGATAAGCTATCCCAAATAGAAATTGCAAATCAGAAATGAATGTTAGCTTCATACTGTTTAGGTCAGGGGGGGTTTGATTTCTCGCTCTTTCAGAGGAGGTATGTAAACCATTATTGGGGGGTATCTACTGATTCTGATCACATCCATTTCCAAAGTTCCTTTGAATTGATGCCATAATAGGAAATGATTCACAATAAATATTGTAAAAATAAAACATTCACCATAAAGGCTTATAATCAAAATATGCAATCAGGGGAAGACAACAATGGAGACCAAAATAGAAGAAGAAGAAGAAGAAGAAGCCCAAAAGCACCCCTGACCATGATGAACTCTCTCATATTAAATTAGTGTAGGTTCTTTTTGTCAGATGGATATGAAGGGTTTAGTTCTGGTGGAGTTTTATGTTCTATGTTATTAAACCTCTGGTTATTTCGACTAGATCTCATACTTCACTGGTTAATTTGAGGGGTGAAGATCTATTCCTACAGGAGTGGGGTTAAGGATGATATATGGGATATATAAGAGGAGCACTTACAGAGACGATGGCAATAAGAATGCCAGCGAGACAGAGCACGGCATCGCTTATGGTGTCTCCATTTTTATAAGGATACCGGATGGACTGGTCACTGCAGTAAAACCCGCGATGATACGGCTCGATCATGCTAGTTTCAATTAACAGGAAAGGCAGGGCAGCTACAGCGAGAGGGAAAGAGAGAGAGAGAGAGAGAGAGAGAGATGCAGAGATTCAGGTCAGTCAGAGACAAACAGAAAGACAAACGCACAGGAGGCGAGGTGGCGCAGCACAGCACGCACAGCAGCCGAGAATCATGGGATACACCAGGAAAGGTGGGGAGCTTCTGGCATGGAGGACTGGCCACTAAAAGAGAATGCCACTAAACGAATGGGTTCTCTACATCACTATATGTAGCTCTATTATATATCTTTTGAGATATATTCTACTACAAAAGTCTATTTCTAGACATCCAGTTCTGTTGTCTTACTACACACTACCTTACTTTCTGTAGTATACAGTAAGCCTCCATAAATTCGTATCACTCTTTCAGAGGCCTCAGCCTCCCATGCCATCCCCAGTCTTGCCCGGCACCATGCCCCGAGTCTGATGCCCCACAGCAGGGGCACTTACGCTGGCGAGGGGCAGGAGGACGCCCACAGCCATCAGCACAGAAGAGGGCACAGTGCTGTTCTTATAGGCGTAGCGGATGCTGTCGTCCGTGCAGTAGAAGCCGCGCTGGTACGGCTGTACTGAAGAGTTGTGCAGCACCATGGAGGGCAGCATGACTGCGCAGAACACACACACAAACACAAGCCGCGCATGTCGTCACACACACAGACTTACCTGAGATGCTGTGCTGCTCATAATTATGTAAATGTAACTTTTTTCTTTACACTCTCATCTAGATGGGATAAACTTTTCAAATATAATGGAAAGACAGTACATCGCACAGTGATCCTCGTAGTCATTATATCCTCATTGACTTCAAAGAGTGCCTGAGCACTTCTTATCTACTAATTATACACAAATAAACTGTATGCCTAACATTCAAACAGGACAGATTCTCACTGTTAACATACTCATTTAAAGAGCTAAGTATCTACGCTTTCAAGCAGCTCAGCATATTGTGAGGGCTAAAGCAGAGTCTAAAGCTTGAAACAATGCATTCTAAACAGCATTAGCTAAAATCCCTTAAATAAACTAAACTTGACAGAGCGCTTCAATGAACAACACTCTTAGAAGGAAAATTTTCTTTTCTTCACTGTGGTCCTCTGAGGGAAGCTCTAAAGGTTCTGTTTAGAAACATGGGTTTCTGGGTTTTGTTCTGTTTTGTTTTTTGTTTTGTTCTGCTCAGAAAAGGTAGAACTGCTTTAGGATGCTCAAACTTTTGCCCATACAAAGAACCCTGTTTCTTAAAGTATACTTACCTTGATTGAAGTTAAATGAGGTTCAATTCAAATTATCCCTTAACAGCTCTCTAATACGGCAGACCATGGTGAGAATCACCAAGCATTGTGAAGTTAGCACAACATTATGAGAACATGAATGAAAGTATTCTGATTCATTTGTGCACGCAAAATAAAATATCGTGCTCAAACAGTTTTCGAGAAATTAGCCATTAAATGTTCTAAAGGCTTGACGTCACCCAGCACATCATAAACGTCCAAACGACTCCAAACATGTCTGATTCGTTTGTGCATTGTTTGTGCATGTAAAATAAATGTGCTTCATAATATCTTAAGTTAGGGGTAGGATTAGGGTTAGTCATTTAACAGTTATTAAAGCATTTAACAGATAATGTCTTTAAAAATGTTTGAGCAATAATCACAAAATTTAATTTTGCATACATAAAAGAATCAAAATACATTTGTCCACGTTCTCATCATATGCGGTGCCGATTTCACGCAGGTGAATCAGCAGGAATGATTTTCTTAGTGAATTGAGCTCTGGTGTTTTAGTTATTGTAAAGATTTCAGAGGATTAATAAATAAGGTGTGTGATCGATGTTATGATCAGTTTGTTGTGAGTTAGCTTAGTTAGCTTAACTCAAAGAGATTTGCCTATGTATATCCAAAGCTGGTCAGTTATTCCATAAAGCCATGCAAAGTTTACTCCTTTTTACCATACGTGCCCAATAAATACCCAGACCTATAAGGTACATTTAAGTAGTGAAGAGTTCTCAGCCCATGGTATTACTTGGAGGAAGGGAAGAGATGCCAGTCCTGAGAGCGGAGCTCAAAATGCGCTACGCGTTAACATCGTTAAAATGTCCTGCAAAACATGTCAGCTATCACGCGGGGAAAATAAATCTAGATTTCCGAATCAAAGCAAGGAAAATGAAAGCGGTTCCAAACTGTAGCAGGAGCTCTTAAGAAGACTTGTATGAAAGGTTGTAAAATGTGTGAATAGCAAGAAAAACAAGGCTAAGCTTACATTGGCCACCCAAATTCTCTTTGGGAACGGTCTTTGGGATGGCAAGAAAGGCCAGGATAAGGAAGCATTCTGGGTTTGTGTGGTTAGAGAGAAGGGGCGAAACACACAAGTCAATGAGTAACAGCCAACTTTCATTTGGAAGTACTTTGAAAGTCAAATTTGAACTCCTTTTGGCAAGAAAAGTCTTGACCTCAAAAAGGCATGCGCCATCAATCCCAAATCTGATGCAAAATGACATTCAAGGTTCCTTAAATTCCCTGTCCTGGAATAATTCATGTTGGTATTCAATATATTTCGTATCACCACAACATAGCTGAACTTTTCCTGCCTGTCTTTTTCACTCTTTAAACGGCTCAGCATGGCAGCTCTGTAAGGCTTCGTTCGTGGGTTTCACCTGCATAAACAACATGTGTGCAGTCATGAGGAAGCACATTTAGGAGTATGGTGAACTATTGATGAGGGTTGGTGGGTTTGCAGGCTTGGAGGGACTTCTTGGGAACAGGTTGTGAGCTGGGTGAAACACCCACCGGTATGGATACTTCACAAACATGTCTGGATTCTTCCCACACCTGTGTCAAATAGACTAGAAAGAACAACCTGCAATCCGTCATAGGCAGAGCGCAAAGATGCACATGGATAAGTGTGTTTGTGTCTACGTTCCCATCCTCCACTAACGCAAACCAAGTTCTAGGCAAGAGGAGAAATTCCAACTTGAATAAAACCATCAGAAATTCCCATCACATTGCTGTGGTTCTATGCAGAATGAAATTATGATGCAAATGAGCACGAGAGAGAGAGAGAGAGAGAGAGAGAGAGAGAGAGAGAAAACTTTCACTTGTCAGCCAAAGAGTGAGAGTTGGAGTGAGCGAAAGATAGGTAGAGAAAAGCAATCATAGCTTTAGTGCATGTGGGAACCCCAGTGGCAGGGTACTGACCCCTTACTGAGCCTTAAAAATAAGCCCAACGGCAGCATGGGAGAATGCAGAAGACCTACTACAAAGCCTAAATAGGCCTGAAAAGAGTGTGAGTGTGTGTATGTGCGCCTCTCCACCAAATGTTGATGAAAGGCTCTCTGTATATGCCCGCACTGCCAGTCACACTATGCCAGCCTGGAATTGTTCAGGCCGTCATGCCATCACCATGAGAGACGGCTGGTATGCTGAGATTCTATCCCTCCCCTCCACACACACACACACACACACACACACACGATCCCGTTCTCTTTCCCTAACCCTAATTCACTCCTAATGCCTAGGCTCATTTGCGTCACAGAACAGAAGCTGCAGGGCTTCAAACGAAACAAGCTCATAAATAATAGCCTCATACCGCTTCACCTTAATGTCTCTCTATCATTCTCTCTCTGTTTCTCTTAACTAAAAACAAGGCACCTGAATCCTGTGTGTGATAAATCAAAGAAGAATAAATCTGTTTTACGTTGAGGGAGGTCACAGAGAGGATACTGAATGGACAGACATTCAAACGTTGTGCTTTTCTAAGGTATTAGGAAGTATTCTACAGGGTGTCATAAAAGTCTGGATCCATAGGCGATTATTTATTTTACTACAGATATTATGGAAAATTACAGACTTGGACTTCATAATACTCATGTATATGCTGAATTCAATATTCTATTGTTAATTTCGAAGCCATCTTGGATCTAAAATAAACAGAAAAGTAGTCAGTGTCATGTAAGGAAACATGCCTATGGATCCAGACTTTTGGGACATCCTGTATAAGGTTCATCGATTTGGTCCAATGGAGATCTTTTCAGAGTTTTTAAAGTAGAAATGCTTTCCAAAGAACTTTTCAAACAACCCCTCAGGAATCGTTTTTAAGACAACAGACAAAGTTTGACAGTGCTCTAATTTTAACAAATGTGAAGCCATCAGGTTGTGTGTCATAAGAGAACCTGAGAAGAGAAAGCACAATTTCCCAGGAGCCCCCAGATTTGCTTGGCATAAACAGTTCGGCCTGTGAGCTGCCCCAGACAGATCGCTCACTTAGACCCTAATGAAAATCATCTGGAGCCAAAATGCACTGGGGGTTTCATCTTGGGGAAGCTACACAACATATACATACCACACACAAGCATACAACAACAATCAAAAAGTGGGTGGCAGAGTGCAGGGGAAATTTTCCTATTTGGGTTATCAGATGTGGGCGCACTGCTTCCCTCAGCAGAAACAGAGAGCAGAAGCGTCATGGGTCGCCTAAAGCCCATGACAGCACATCAGAGATACCAACATGGCATTGTAGAATACCAGGCCAGTTTGAAAATGACTGTTTACTCAAGAAATGAGTGCATGGAAATGCTTTGCTGGCACAGCCTTATCAGACACGATGCTTTGCTGGAAGTGAGGAAGTTCTAAACTTCTAGTCTAAACATACAATATGAGGGATGTGTGTGTGTGTATGTGTGTGTGTGTGTGCTGAGCATTCGATAACCATGAGACTCAAGAAATTGTGCGGTTTGGCACCAGCATGGTGCAACACCTCTGACGTGCATGGAGGTGCACTTATGAAGTGGTAATTATTTTCAGCAGGTTGTTTAAAGATAAATATGCTCCTGGCTTCTCCACTATTTTTTCCATATTAAATCCTGTCATTTTACACGAGGTGGAAAAAATTGAAATATTCCACCTGCTTGGGATACAATCGGATTAGTCAGGTTTATATGATGAGCTGGCACAGTGACGCAACAGGTCACGCTGCCACTTCACACGGATTGACAGGTTTGACCAAACTGTCAGCATTTCACCTTTTTAGCATTGAGCCCTCGGAGGCCGAATAGTGAAATTAGCATTATAACAAGATCAATCATTATTAGATGACAAGTGTGTCTTGGGAATGGGAATGGAGCATTGTGAGCAGTCTTGCTGAGGAAATCCTTTATATGTGCTGTGACATGCCCCAAAGAAAACACACACCCACACATAGAAAGATTTTGGAAAGAGATGAGCTCAAAGGTCAAAGCCTTTAGCTGGGGAGTCTATCAACAGCGCACCCGCAACCACTCGTATGCGGGCACACACACATTTGGGTCAGAGGTTCTGTTAAACCCACAGCGCCACCATTGACAGCATTAAGACGGATCAGCGGAGGGGCAGAGGTCACGGGCCAGACCTGTAGTGAGATGGCGCTAAGTAAGAAATAACTCCGTAGCTTAAAAATCTAAAGACGATAAGACAAGCAAAAAACTGAACACAAGTACTCAAGATGTTTGTCATGGCCTTCGAACATGCAAGTAGTGACAGTGACCATGTCACGAAAGATACGAGGCATCTAACAGAGCAGTGTCCATGCCCTGGAAGCTAGCATACTTAAGATATCTCATTTACTTAATAATCTGAAAGACTGTGGAGAACAGATAGACTTAACTGTGAGAATGACAGATTAAAGCTAAATGTATATAACATTTCCTCATTCATTCCCGTGAATCATCACACAAAAATAATCTAAGATATTAATATGAGTAATATCAAGCTAACAGTAGTGATTCATACGTATGAAGTCATGCAAGATGCACACTATTTCACACACGCTGGTGAAAGCAGATAAAACTAGCTTTCGCTACTAGACCCCTTTTAAATAGACTTGGTGACAGATTAATAAACAACCAGCGACACACCTATCATTTAAAGATCAGCAGTTGACTGTAATTATAACCTGCAATGCTAGCTTGCGCCAGCAAAAAGAAACGACACATACACCTCTGTCTCACATAACTGCTCTTTGCCTGAGGGCGAGTGTGCGCTTACGCACAACTTGATATGGAGAAATTTGTTCCCGCCAGTTCCTGTGACATCTATAGCATTACGTTGCTAATAGCCTGGCGCTGTCTGGATAAAGGAAATGTGTCAAACTGATAAGTCAGCCAGTTAGTAGCACGTTAGTCATCTCTGATATTTTCCCATTTCTCTGCTGCTTCAATGCCTCATTCAAAATGTTATTACAATACATTTTTAAACTATGAGTTTATGTGCTATGGTGTAAAGTGACAATAGTGTTTATGATGTCATCATGGTCACAATTCCACCATCCTATACATTTGTTTTTTTTTCATGCAAATACTTTTCCCTGTTGCTTTTCATATACATAGAGCGTTAAATTAAAGTATCCAAATGTACTGCTAAAAAAAGTTAACCTAAAGGGTTAAACAGGGCACAAAGAACAGTAAGCCCATTGCTAAGTAATGAACAGAAAAGGAGAGTTTCAGCTTGAAGGCATAACTGACAGCACATATTAGCCCTTTAGCTCAGCATTTTAGCCTCGCAGGGGCATCAGTATTCCACACAGAGAAGGGGTTTGTGTTGAATCTAGGTTTCAGCTCTCCTGATTGGTTTGTCAACAGCGATCATTTGGAGGAGAGGCCCAGGGGTCAGGGGTCGGATCCCAGTCCGAAATCCCAGAGAGGGGTGGTGTATGGAGGCTGTGAGTGAGAGAATACAGCATGGTGTGGGAATGGTTCTGTGGAGAAACGAGTGGAGTTCTGCCAGGCCTCATCCGCCTGTGCCAGAGCAACAGAATACAATCAGAGATTGAGAGAGAGAGAGAGAGAGGCAGAGAGAGAGAGAGAGAGAGAGAGAGAGAGAGAGACTGCTGTTGGGAACAAGGGGAACTCTAGAGGAAAAGTTCATTAATTACTCACTTTGGGGATATTGAGAGGGAAGAGAGAGGTGCAGGGATAGAAAGGAGAGAGAGAGAGAGAGAGAGAGAGAGAGAGAGAGAGTTATTTGCATCCATCTTTTGTGTCTGTATATTTAAAGCTGCATATGTCTGTGTGTGACGTTATAAATACAGCGCTGTACTTGCTCCCTGGTATTAGCCTGCACTGTGTGGCATTCTTCAGGAGTCAGAGGTGCATTTTAAGCTGGTATGGAATTTCCAAAACACACATATGCACGATGTCTGGCGCACGATCACTGCAAACTCAAATTCATGATTTAGCTGACCCTTTTCCAATGAACTGTGAACTGCAAAATGTGTGGCCTGCCTACCATGCATAATCTCTCCTGCCTTCTCTGCATGGCTACTGACCCTTACATAAGTGTGCACACACACACACACACACACTCACACACACACACACACACACACACACACGCGTGAATGATGCTGAACTAACATTTCCTGTGGAGAAATCCACATTTAAGCCAGAGCTTAAAAAGCTCTAGCGCTAAATCATGAGCTAATGAGAAAAAACTATACATGTTTAATAGCATTCTCCCATATCAGACAGCACAATATAATACATAAATGGACCCTAGGAACAGATGATTACTAACATGAACATGTTAGACATTAGAACATTAGAACATATTACTAACATTAAGAACGGAATAAGTAAGTAGAAGAATGTCTTTGTACTATATAAACAAATTAATGGAATAGAAATGTTATATTATACGAAGATATTATAAGTTAACTGATTTACAATAAGATCCATGATACTAAACTAGTCTAAACTGACACATTATTTTATTTTATTTTAGTTAAAAAACTAAAACGCACTAATCACCAAATTTGACCTCTCTGTGTAACTGTGGTCCTGTTTAAATTGACCTCACACTAATATAATAAATAAGACCTTGAATAACTGTTACTCCTTAAATAACAAGGTTGAGTTGTAATCATTTAGAGGAATTACACAGATAATTGACCCTATCCAATTTTACTGTAGCTTAACTACTAGCTTCAATAGTGTTTACAAGATTAATACTCAGACTTTTGGTGGTGTGTGTGTGTGTGATCCTTTAGCTCAGTGACAATTTGTTTGTCCTACATGTGTGTGTGAGTGCTACGGGTAAGAGTCATCATTCCTCTGTCTCTAACTGTGTCTATGGGACAAACACTGAGAGCCACTCAGCATTGTCTGTGCAAGCTGCTAAGCTCAGCGTTCTCAGTGCCTCAATACGCTGGATTGGCTATGGAGTGAAAAACGTGCTTACACGCAGCAATTTCTGCTCACAGAATATCAGCGCCTGCTCTTATACACACATACACACACGCGGTGGGCAGCATCGGCCACTGCCGCAATGCTGATGAAGGGTATACATAGAGGGGAATATTTTGATTTCTGGTAGCACATGAAATCCAACTGTGTAAATTCATCTATATTTAGATACTGATCTATATTTAGAAATTGTCCATGTTTGGAGGAAATCACAGTGCAGCGCATTTTCACATTGCATTGCGTTGAAGCTGCTCTGTTATTTTGCCTTTTTGATCCCTATCCCACCCACTATGCATGGTGCTTACCGTACACCAGGCAGGGATGTGTTTACCTAAGAGGGGACGTGGGTGTGCATAAATATCATTTACTGCGGTTTTCTTAAAGAAAATAAGAAGGCTCGCAGTATACCCTAACATGTCAAAATAAGAGACGGGAGACTGAAAGCCTTAACATGGTCCGTTATGCAGTTCTACTGGGCATAACTCGGCTCTCTAACTATCATAGTGTACAGAGAGTTCTGCTGTTTCTGCTGAGTCACAAGTCAAATCGGTTCACAAACAGTCAACACTAAGAAGCTTTTGGCCAAACGTACTTTAATAAACCTACATTTCAGTATTGTTCATTGAGCTGATAATATGTAAACGCATCAGCACAACAATGACACCTGCACAGTTTCCCTTTTCCCTGCATTCACACCAATATGTGATGGCTTTCAGCTAAATATAGCAAAACCAGGAATATTTGACAAACAAATTTTAAGGTTGCTTGCTTACAAAGGACTAACATGACTGAAAGGTAGGGCTGGGAACCAAAACGTGCTTCCAAATTAGAACTGAATCCAGTAGGCTAAGTACCGGGTACCTGTACATAAATTTAATTTCAGTTCTGCTTATAGGTTCTAAAATTATTAAAAAAAAATAATGTTGTCAAACAAACAAAGGGTACACATCAGCAAGCTATCCAAAAGTATATGCCATGAAAACAGGTGAATCTGTTATGGTAGCTCGCTTCGCTCACCATGGCTAGCTCACAACGGCGCTCCAAGGGGATTTGAAAATAAACGCTTCAGATAACATTAATATTATTTGGCCCTTATCCAGAGCAACTTACATATATCTCATTTATACAATTGAGGATTAAGGGCCTTGGTCGAGATCCCGGCAGAGATAGCTTGGCATCACTGGGATTTGAATTAACAAACTTCTGATCATCAGGACAACAAGCCTTAACCACTGAGCTGCCACAGCACCTTTGTTTTTTTTGGATGTACCTCCAAGTATATATATATATATATATATATAAATAAAAATATTTCATATTTCATATGATAAAGAAAATATATACCATTAAAAGTGTTCTCTTAATTTTTTCCATAGCTGCATATATATTTTCATTGAACTTGTTTATATTTTGAGATAAAAAAAAAGTCTCTTCAACTCAATAAAGCAAGTCAACATGCTTTAATTAAAGTTAATTAAAGTCAAATGTTATGTTTTGTTATCTAAACATTTGAGTTTATCTCAAGTTATGTTTTGTTACTTAAACATTTGAGTCCTTTTTTTCCTTTTTTACCATTTTGGAATTGAAACAGGGAATCAATAAGCCAATCCAGACTCGAGAACCTTCAAACGATACCCAACCCTACTGAAAGGCAACAATATTATCTTTTAATTATCTTATATTATCTTTTAATATTATTATCTATATTTAATAATATTATCTTTTAATGATTTACCATTTGTGATTCATTCAAGCCTATAAATAAGACTCATCAATTCAAAGTGTTTTGTTTCATAATGGTGCTTCTGAACAGATGATATACATTGGATCTGAAGGATGCAGGAAGGACAAACACATACTTCTCTTTCTCTTTGACATAAAAAAAAAATCAAACAAGCTCTGCCATCACATCACTAATCAGACCAGGGTCTGTAGAATGAAAACAGCTAAAAACCTTCCCCTTTCTCTAGCCATGCTGCTGTTGTCTGAACCAGTGAGCTGCCTTCAGCTAAATAACACATGCATGAGAAAAATACTTGCATTAAATTTCCAAACTTTGTGTAAAAAAAACATGTTCAGTGTGATAATGTGATTGTGTGACCAAAATCCACAGTAAAATCCAACATCTCAGTGTCTGTGCCAAATCCTATGTCGCCCTTAAGCAACGCAGGCAGAGAGAGTGTCTGCTGTGGTCAGAAAATTGTAACCATGCCTATACAAAGCAATTCAACTCTCATGTTATGCAGACAACTAAAGCTACATTTAGACCCAGTTTGGATCTGTGGCATGAAAACAGATGTGGTTGCATGTCTGGGTTGGAGTGTGTTAACATGTGTGTGTGGGTCTGGAAGTGAGTGTTTCAGTTTAATCCATCTGCGTGAATCTAAGAGTCCAAAACTCCAGAGTCTTACATTTTTATGAAGAATAAATACAAAACTTTTCTTAGTTACTAAGTTAGATACTAAATACAGATCTTAATATTTTTAATATCCTGCTTACATTTAAAGAAATCAACTTCATCTACTAAATCGATGTCATTATGGAGTGTTGTTTTTACTGCTTAATAACATTGAGTAAAATGATTTGGCCTAAGTGTACTAGTCTATTGTGCAACACATCCTTTTCTCTAATCCAAGCTCCTTTCAAACTGACACTGAGCTTCCCACTCCGTCACATGTCTCGCTCTCTTTATCAACACCTGCTGCAGCTGGATATCAACAACTTCATATTTATTACCCAAGGGCCAATAATGTCACTAATTAGATCAGCGGGATGATGTTAACAGCTGTCTCTTACATGATCTGGAATGATTTTGAACATATATCAGCTGTGCAGGATAAATACAAGTTGGGAATGACAAGTTTTCCTGAAGCAGAAAAAATGTTTAATATGTTACAGATATAGAACACAAGAAGGGTTGATGATGGCATGAAGTAAAGAAATATATAACTTCCTGTTTGAGGGGGAAAAAACAGTTGGTTTTTTTTATTGTTTCCACTTCCTTTTTGTGGTTAAGTTCAGAAAAACCACAGCTTTGAATAGCACGAATGCTATCGTGACTAAGATATACAAGACTAAAACACAGAGTAGCAACACAAACCTGTATGTACTGCATATGTATGTATGTCAAAATTGGTTACTCCTGAATACAAGAGTGATAGATGTGTTTGTGGCTTTATCGCTTAATCAATGCATTTACATACCAAAGTGACGCTGCATTTCTAATTAAATAACAGTCCAGCTTAATCTCACTGAATGGAATACACAACTCAGTGAAATGAATATGAGTTCAATGAAATGAAAATGAGTTCAATGAAAGCATAGTAGCCTGTTAATTATCCGTTATTATATTCTTCCCTCTTTCTTGGAAGACGTATAAGAGCATGAGGCATGGCGACTGACCCAGAGGTGATGGACCTTTACACATAGGATGGCTCGACACAAACACAGGAATGCAGAACACCCAGACTTTAACCAAAGACAGAAAGGGAGAAGAGGGACAGGGGGCGAGTGAGGTCGTCTTTGGCCTTTGGGACGTCGATGTGGTTTGTTTAACAGATGCCCACACAGGATTCCAGAAATCTCATTGCAGAATATGCACTTCCAAGCACATACACACACATACCAGATTCCACAAAATCACATTCCTGAAAACACCCTGGAATTCTAACTAAGCTCATGAAACTGAGAGAAATTGTTCTGTACAGGGCTAACGTGGGATAAGCAGGGACCTTACTATGGTTACTGTTTCTAAAAAACACTTTAACCAGCTCTCCCACACTCACACAAACAAACAAACAAACACACAATGCCTCATTTGGTGAAACAATGGATTATAAATGGTCAATGAGAGAAAATAAAATGCAATAAATCTCACTGTAATTAACCAAATTATTGGTGAAAAAGTTACAAACAAAGCTAAGAGGGGGTTGTTACAGTATATCCTAAACACAACAGCTGATTACACAGATTTCCTGTTGTTCTTGAATACAGTTCGATGGCAGTAAAAGGAGAGAATGCATACGGTGTTGGTCAACTGGTGGCTGATAACGCAGGCTCACTGGAAAACAGACACTCTGAGGTATTTAACCAAAGCCAGAGGGGTGTTATCACTACATTGCTTCCTTGGTGCCTGTTATAGGCTTTGATGACCTCACTTTACACATGCACGCACGCACGCACGCACGCACGCACGCACGCACACACACTCACACAGACATAGAGCTGTAAGACAACCATGTGCGTCTAATTGCTACATCAGGAACTCTGTTTTCTCTAGTAAATCACCTGGAATCCAGCCACAAACATACACACAGTATACTGCTGCAGTAACAAACCGAGACTACAATTTGACAGACCCATTAGTGGGTTGTGGGTGTCACTCAGATGGTGTGGTTTATGAAGTGTGTGTGGAAGGGAGGCTAAATGACTCTACTGATCCCAACATACACACACAGCGTTCACACATAACCATCTCTGGCATCACCTAATCTGACTCCATCTGCATGCACTTTTCCATGAATACACATTATCTGTTATTTACAGACGGAGAATAAATATTGTTGTAAATGATGAACTTCACTTGTAGATTCTCAAGTCAATATGACGCTATAATGACAAATTACAACAAAGCAACTGATTGTCATTCGGAGACACCGGATAACAACATGATGACAGGACAGGCTCCACGGATAATATTTACGAATATTCAGCCTAGGCTACAATTGACTTTACATTCAACTGGTGCAGCTAAATAGGAGATATGTGAAGATACTGAAGTGCTGCCTTTGAATATTACTCAATGACATACAACATGGACAAGATCTCATGGCCAACTGGAGGCTTTGCTGTGTTCCAGCTTGTTTCTCAGAAGGAAACTCGTCTGCTCCTTTTCTCGGGTGTTCTCTAAACAACGCTATTCCTTCTCATTCTTAAATTATGGCCCTCACACTTCCCAGCCCACTCAGCTGACCACAATCACAGCTTTTTTTGCCCTGCCCCACTGGATAGCGGCTTCTGACGAATAACATGGTCCTTAGCGTTACTCATCCAGCCGGCGCCTGGCTCATGCAATCTCTGTGCGCATTTGCAAATATACATACAGCTTTGCCTGTAAACACCAAACATCCTGGCACCATGTCTGAGAATATAACAGATGTCTGACGAACTATATAGAGTGGAATATAGCTCCTCTCTCTGCCTGCTCTGCTTGACTGTTGGTGAAACTTCTTAGCAGAGAACTTCTCCAGGCTTGTGTAAAATTAAGACGGATTGCTTGTCAAACATACATGTAGCATTTTAACTATGAAGTGTAACATTAGTGCAGTGTACGGTAGTGCAGCGTTAGTGCAGGAGGACTCCATCAGTCTTGGGCATGGCAGGTTTTCCTGAATACTACGTTAGCTTCGAGTTGCAATTATGACCCAGTCAATGAGAGTGAGAGGCTTTGCGCTTGAGGAAATGGTCTGGAAAAAGAGAGGGATTACATTTCACAGCACAGCTGGCCACATCTAGGGCAAAAAGTGAAAGAAAGGGATAGAGAGAGAGAGAGAGAGAGAACAAAGTAAGTGAGAGAGCAAGGCGACCTTTTCCTCTTCCCACCCTTTCCTGAGGTTGGTCCTGAAGATGCCTGAGCCAAAAAAAATTACACCAGATGTCAGAGTAAGAGCAGGGGCTACGTTGACCCAGGACCAGGCATTTAAGAAATCTTGGGAAATATTTATAGACGTGGCTATAAACGAGAGGTTAACACAGGCACACTAAATGAGTGCATCTCCCATGGGTTCTCCAACACGCTATAACTCTACCCCCCACCCCCTTTCTGGAATACCACACTTCAGTGAAGAGTCATAAATGGCCAAAATCAAGAGAGCCAAAGCTTTTTCATTCACTTTGATCATGCACTAGGCCAGGTGGATGAAAAAGCGGGTGCCAGGTGGTTATGGTGTTGTTTTAACATGGAGCACTCTTCACCACTGATTGCAGACAGACACCCCTCCCATCACCATGCACAAACAAGCCAACGGTTAATGTTAGCGTTTCCATATTTCCCTGCAGTTTACTGAAGTAAAGGTTGGCTCGATGTGTGATGTATTCTGGTGAGCCATCTTAAAATGCACAGAGTGTGCTTGGGCTCCATCCTGCCTTGAATGGCAGCCCAGCTCCATTGTGTGCTTGAGGAAAGTCATTGAAGCACAGTGGCGCTTAGGTGAGGACCACTTTTAGAAGGCGGCTTCCTGCGAAAGGCCGCCAGCAAGCGAGTCTCTCCATAACAAACATCCCAAAGGAAGTTACAGTGGGGACCAAAGGTCGATAAGCATTCTAATGTTGCACAATTACACAGCCATGAGCTTTATAGACTAATGCCACACAATTACACTGTTCCCTCTTGTGTAAAAGCCAGGACTGAGGATTAACCAGCCTCACCAAAGCAACACAAACGAAGACTGAGAGAAGGAGAGGGTGAAAGCTTGTTTGGTGGCTGTGGCATGCACCAGAATGTGTGTCACCCCCCACCAGGACCCCTTTGGGGTAGGGGGAATATGGGAGTGTGCAGCAAGGACACACCTCCTGTGCTTTAGTGCACTACTGTATGCTAATTGTGCCAGTCTAAGCTTTACTCTCTCTGGAGGAGCCCAGCAGGAGGTAAGGCTTCTCAGTCAGTGATCTGTCTGTCTGCTTGCATTTGCAGTTTCACCTACACTCTGCTCATAAAGTGCAGTGTGTTCCAATCTCCCACTGGTCATGTGGTCAGGATTTGACCACAAATACAGTTGCTTTGACTCTTTGTCCCTGTAGCCAAGGCATAAGGCATTGTATTGAGAGTGAATGATTCAGGCCAGGCAGTATTAAACAGATGGAAGCCCAAGCATCCAGCGTCGCACTGAACAAAGCCCATTCAATCAGACATTCTTCAAGTGGCCCACAACTTCGCATCCCCCCCTCCTCAAGTCCCCATCTTAATGAGTCTCCTCGCTTTCACAACACCCTCCACCCTACAACATAAAGGAGAGCAACCGCCCTGTCTTTACCATCACAAAGAGAATGTTCGTTTCTATCCCGCTTTGATGCACAAAGTTGATGCCACTGCCATCTTTTAATTGGAGAAGGAAGTCCGTTTAAACAGGAGATCTACTCCATATGTCGTTTATGGCGTTTGACAAGAACCTCATATAAGAGGCTTGTTTGAAAGTACATGTAAAGTAAACACTGTAAAATGTGTCTATGTTTTCATCATCTTCCAGCTAAGAAAAGAGGAAAGGAGGGGGAACTGGAGGGGTTAGTGCATTGTGTTCACACTTGTATACATATCCTGGACTTACAGCATCTGTAAGAAAATATCTCAAGGCACTTGTGCATCAAATAGCTGTTTAACAAATGCAAAAGAAATCCCGTCCTTCTTCTCTCATACTTGTCTCTTCTTTTTTGACTACAAAAGCAGTTGCGTGCTGAAGCGTCAGCAATGGCTTAAGCATGGATCCCCTCCCAAACCCCCCCCCCCCAAAAAAAACAAAAAATAAATAAAAAAAACAGCTTTGCACTGCTTTTGAAAAAACATACATTTGTGCCATTTTTTTCTCACATTTCACAAGCAAAAGGCCAAAGGGGCACTTGGACGGTCTCCGCTCTAAAAGAAAGCTGATATGATGCAGTGTAGTGGTTTGAAAGGAACCAAGGCAGCTGAAGAAAGCAAGGGATTTGTAGAATGCATACCATTGGCCTCATGTTTGCTAATCCCAGAGCTCTGAATACTAACATACTAACACTAATATGTGCATAATGCCTGATTTGGATGTATAACGTTGTGGGGCACCATAATGAATGCATACCATTTGCAAAAGAATATGTTTGTAAGGTCACATCCCACTCCAAAATGCAAGTTTAACTTTCTGTTAAAGTTTGAAAACCTGCTGAAAGTCATCAAAACACTGACATTTGAAGAAGATAGAATGTATAGTCTAACTTTTGAGCTAACGTTTATCCCAGAGTCCTGAACGCTGACTGACATTAGGGAACTGCCCACAGTGCTGTGATGTTTTTCAGGCACGCGAATAATAACAAGGCGAATCAGCCGTCAACACCCTCCAAAAAGCTTGCTGAGCAGACCTGAAATGCTTCTAGATTAAATGATCTACCATTCCGTTTGGGTTATTTGCAATCCTCCTCAACAGGGGATAAGATGTTCCTGCACTGGTAGATGAAACATAGTTGTAGTTTTGCTTAGTTACTTTAAAATTTTCAATTGAAATTGAAAACCCACTGACGTACGCAGTCAACCCAGTCGGGCAGTCCTGCAGTCAGACTTACAAGACATGCACAAAGCCAGATTTCTGTAAACAGATTGTAGACAGGGCAGGTGCATATCTCATGAAAAGTGTTGGCCTGTGCATGCAAACAAAAGACGGCTGCACAGGAAAGAGACAAGAAACTGTGAGCGTGTGTGGGTTTTAATGTCAGTCAAGGTAAGAGAAGTGCAACAATAAGAGCTTGATCTTGAGCAAACTGGAAAGAATGACAGAAATCCGTTTAATAAAAGTTGCTGATGCAATTGAAGACCTGTAGGTGCAGAGTTTTAAAGATGGGCATGAAAAAGTGATGCGCAAACAAAGCCTAACAAAACCCAGCGCAAGTTCTAAGAGCGCAAAATCCAATCCTATGATAGTTTTTATGATCACACAACCGTTATATAAGCCTTATTAGCCTACTTTTAACAATAAGTAAATATTGAACTAGCAGTGCATTGTGTGGCCAGCCCCTATTCCCCCTGATAAGAGTGTTTATAACGGCACTTGCATCTGCCTAACGAGATAACAATGCACAACGACACCCTTTACAAGTGTCAGGAATTAAAAGTGTCAGACTGTCCAGAGAGATTTGCACGTTGCAGGAGGGAATTTATATTTAAATATCAGAAGACAGAGCTGATTAGAGTCATTTCAAGGGAATATGATAGAGTATAACATAATAAAGATGTAATGAAGCGCTCTCTCTCTCTATCTGTCTGTCTGTCTGTCTGTCTGAGACACTTTTGCAAGTCTGCATCTAATTCTATAACTCCTGTCGCATCTGAAGTTGATCTTTACGCACGGCTCCAACACTCACCTAAAAGAAGGCAGATGATATCCAGGATGATCAGCAGTTTCCTCTTGGTTGTGCCGGTGCCGTTGTTGCCGAAAGTCGACGTGCCGCCGTTTCTCGTTTCTGGTGCCATCGCTTTCTCGTACTTGTACGATTGCATCCAACAGACAGTGTACTGTGTCTATAAAAGTCTCAGTCTCATACACTAACCTACGAGTCCCAGAAAATAGCTAAAGGACGTGTCAGCAAAGTCTAGGGAATCCCGTTGGAGTCCTGAAAAGTTGCGATTTAAAAGATATCCAAATGTCCCCCCCTCACAACGTGATTTGTTCACGGAGAAAACTGTCTAAGCATTTAAACGTACCTTTAAAAAATTAAACCGGTAGGCTACAAGTGGTTTAATGCAGGGGGGAAAAAACCTCGCAGTTCACTTGGATTGAGGAGTCTTTGGAGAAGCAGAGAGCGCGGTGCTTTGAAAGTGCTGAAAGTCCAGCTCCACATTTAAGGATCCTTGCTTGATCTCCTCCTCCTCCTCCTCCTGTTTCTCCCCTTCCCTCTCTCAGTGCTGAGCGACTGGAAATGGTTCAGCCCCCTTCCTCCTCCCGGCCTGTGCGCTGTGAGCGCCGACAATTACGCACGCCAACGGAGCCGTGTTAAAAGTATGGCACAGCATGTGAACTCAGCAACAGTCATGTTAAATTCACAAGACTATTATAAGCAGTTGTGAAACCTTAAACAACTCACGTTAAAACACCGGATGCGTCACAGATGATGAGAGAACTAGTAATGTCTCGTTATAAATTAGCGCAATGTCTGATGTTATTACACAGAGTACATGTTGACCTGAGTTCAAAGAGAGGGTGTGAAAATATTTAATCTACTGCTATTACTACTACTACTACAAATAATAATAACAACAACAACAACAACAATAATAATAATAATAATAATAATAATACATTTATTAATTCATTCTCCAGTAACCACTTTATCCTGGTCAGGGTGGTGGTGGATCTCACTGGGCATAAGGCAGGAGACTTTAGTCCAGATGGGAGGCCAGTCCATTGCAAGGTACAGACTCATTCACACCTATGGACAGTTTAGAGTAGCCAATTCGACAATGGGGGAAAAAAGCTGGTGAACCCAGAAGAAGTGGTTAAGACATTGGACTAGTGATTGGAAGGTCGTGAGTTCAAATCCCAGCACTGTCAAGTTATCGCTGATGGGCCCTTAAGCAAGGCCCTTAACCCTCAACTGCTCAGTTGTATAAATGAGATATATGTAAGTCGCTCTGGATAAGGGCGTCTGCCAAATGACATAAATGTAAATGTAAGAAACCCATGCAAGCACGGGGGGCTCGAACCCAGGACCGTGGAGTTGACTGTGCCTCCCATGAGCACTAAACAGGTAGCCTACATTCTGATTATTATTATTAGATGATGATGATGATGATGATGATTATTATTATTTATTGTTGTTGTTGTTGTTTCGCAGATAGTACGAATTTGTATAATTATATACAAATATATAGTTGAAGGAAAGACACTGAAGATTGTTTATGCCCTTAACCAAAGTCTATGGAATATTACTTGCCACGATATTTTTACCGTTCGTGAAGGTTTTCTACTTTAAAAATCTCAGCACTGAGCCACTTCTGACATCTAGTGGTAAAAAGTGGGTTTACTACTACTACTACTTTTACTATTACTACTTCTATTACTACTACTTTTACTACTACTATTACTACTACTAATAATAATAATACATTGAATAATACATATTTGTTTAATGGAAACATTAAAGCTTTTTTTTCCTACTTATGAAACCAGTTGTATTGTGCTAAAATATAGATTAGAAACATTTTGTATCTTATGTATCTTAGCAGCAGTTCATGATATACAGAATGTTATATCTCTACGTTATTTCAGTTCAGTTCAAGAGGAAACAATTTATTCTTTTGTCGAAGTTATTACAAGACCATGACCTATTTAGTTTAAGCAACCAGTCAATTAGGCTCATAACTAAGTTTTAATATCAAACATTGTAAAAAAAAAGAAAAAAAGTAAAGCCTCTCCAGCTTAAACATTTCTAGTGACTCGTTACACCTAGGGGAGGGTCAGCCATGACACAGTGCCTCTGGATCAGAGAGGGTTAAGGGCCTTTCTCAAGGGCCCAACTAACAACTATATCTTAACTACAGCCTGCTATCACTGTATTATACTACTACTATTAGTACTACTACTACTACTACTACTACTACTAATAATAATAATAATAATAATAAGAAGAAGAAGAAGAAGAAGAAGAAGAAGAGGCTTGGATGCACTTTCTGAACCATGTGACAAAAAAAAGATATAGTGTATTTTTCAAAATAAAGAGTAATTTTCCTACTATTTATAGGCTTTTTATTTTATAAAATTTATACTATTTACAGTATATTTATAGTAAATTTATAGTACATTTCTCATTTGTAAAATACTCCAGTAACAGTTTGGAACAAGTAAAGACACAGTAATGATCAATTACCATTGTTTATTGAAATGCAATAGCATTTGATTATAATAGATATCAGTACCTATCCTAAGAGCCATAGTCACATTATTAACCTTATAGAAACTTTACTCCTCAGATAAATGCGATCATTTCACCCCTTATTTGCTTATTTAGCCTAACACGTGTAAAAGTGGTAATATAGCTTCTCAGTGCCCCGCCCCATTTCCCACACGCCTGAATGCACTGACCCGGGAACAGTCTTCGTGTACGACAGATTTCACTTTACTTTACTGTGTAAACCCATGGACCAGCTGATCTGAGATCAGTCCTGTCCCTCACAGCTTGAAGCCCCGCCTGAAATCGCGCCTGCACTTGGTCAAGCCCCGCCCATTAATGCACTCCAGCTAAACCGAGCGGACGGAGCACGAATAGTAAAATGGCCGAGAAGCAGAAGCACGAAGGCAGGGTCAAGATAGGACACTACATCCTCGGAGACACACTCGGAGTCGGCACGTTTGGCAAAGTGAAGAGTTAAGTCGTGTGGCTTTTCTGTGGTTTTGCTGACGCCGAAGGGAAATAAGCATTTAAACGTTTGTTTTAGTAACCGTTAGCGTTAAAAACTTGCCGGCGGTCAGGCAGTTTACGCAAAACGCGCAGCGCGCTTCGCGCAGCAGACGCTCGTTTCCACGCAGAACGTTTGCGTAAAGCTGTCGAGCCTCTGCACCTCTGCGTGACCTGACACTGGCGCTGCTTGTAAACGCTGCGTTTGCTTTGCTGTGGTTCGGTTTGGGGCGACATTAGCATGAACAATTCTGCGGAATAGCTGAACAAAATATTGCTTTCTGATCCCGAATGCTTGCCAGTGACAGTGAATTGGGCGCTTCATGTAACTGAAGTATTACATGTTACGTGACGTTCCGTTACTCTCTCTGCCTCTGTCTACTCCTGTAACCAAGGGTTTACAATATCACCGGGGTAGGCGGGGCTTTAGCAGTTTATTTATTTAATATTAATTTATTTACACATTTTAGGTTGCCTTGGCTCTTGTATGTTATTAATTTTTTATTTTATTTTATTATATCTATATATGTGTGTGTGTATGTATAATTTATTATTATTTTTTTTTGCCATGTCATTCTGACAATCTGATCCAGTACCCTACTGTGTTCTTGTTTACAGGCTACTGTACTGAAATATATAGTGTTGGGGCATTTATGCGTTATGACAACATGCTGTATTCTGCATTGTCTCGTATGGCTTGTATACAGAGGGAAGGTGCAGGTGTATGCTGGTGAGATATTACAGTATCATAGTTTGCATGACCTTGAGGAGACAGTAACGGAATCTCGACAAAACCAACCATTTCTACAGTCATTTCTACATTTTTACAGTCCTGATTTACACCGCCCACATGTGGCCTCCTGGCCTCACAACTCTCCTCTATTTCTATTGTAGAGCATGACTTAGTTATTTACCTTTACATTTGTTACCTTTATTAGCAAACGATGCTGAAAGAACATGTTTAATGTAAGTGTCTTTTCACTAGAATTATCAGCTAGAGATCATTGAATCTTTGTGGCCATGCCCCCACAACAATAACAATGGAACGTAGAGCCACGCCCCCACAACAACAATAAGTTCAAGTTCAAGTGGCTTAGAATGTAGTGGAATAGAACGTAGAGCCACGCCCCCACAACAACAATAACAACAACAACGGAACGTAGAGCCATGCCCCCACAACAACAACAACAACAACGGAACGTAGAGCCACGCCCATACATCAACAACAATAACAACAACAGAATGTAGAGCCACGCCCCCACTACAACTATAGCAACAACAGAATGTAGAGCCACGCCCCCTCGCAGGTTATCAGGCTAGTTTGAGACCAAATGAAGTCTCATTGTTTTTCTTCCCAATGAGTCATTTCGAGGTCGGGTATATTACTTAAAATAATATTTATTATTTTAATTGTAATTATTATTTCTTAACAAAACACAATGAAGATAAATCAATACAAATACATGTTAATGCACAAGGAGCTACAGGACCCGGTGTATTCTAGGTACGTGGTTTAGTGACAAACCTGGGTAAGTTAGCTCGGAGTAAGTAATACATTTCCTAATAGAAAAGCCCTGTGGCTTTGTTTTGCTAGGAGAATGAAGCCATAGGGTTCTTCTATTAGGAGGGTTACCACTTATTCTGAGTTATCTTACCCAGGTTTATCTCTAAATCATGTACTTGGAATACCCCCCTGAGCAACTTAAAAAATCATTGTTTATACTATGATACGTTTATACTAAACTCTATGTATTTGTATGCACATACACTATATAGCCAAATGTTTGTGGACATCCGACCAGTACACCCATATGTCCTTGTTGAGCATCCCGTTCCATATTTAGTCCCACTTTGCTGTTATAAAAACCTCCGCTCTTCTGGGAAGACTTTCCTCTAGATTATGTTTGGAGGATTTGTGCTCATTCACCCACAAGAGCGTTCCAGTTCAACCTAAATTGTTATGCTGGACCAGGTTTGGGCCTGTAAGTTTCAGTGAAGGGAAATTGTAATGCTACAGCATCCTATACAAGTGTGTACTTCTGACTTTGTGGCAACAGTTTGGGGAAAGAAAACACAAGATGGGTCTGGTGGTCAGCTGTCCAACTCTTGGTCATATAGCCTGTATTAAGTGAGTAATGCAGTGCCATTATCTGTATTCGTATCTGTAACAGTTCAAACCCGTTTTGTTTTGTGATGTGTATTCCGAGGCATACACCCATTTTGAAGCTTTTTCGGAAGGAAAGAACACCCTTCCTGTTTCTGGGATCTGTACTCGTATTCAATAGGACACGTTTTAGTTTCAATTGAAATAATTCATTCCAAATGATTAATCATAATAATTCTTCTTAATGTTTAGATCCTATCAGGCATTTAAAATTTAGACAAATCATTTTGCTACCTGGAACATCGCTGAAGCTGCTTTAGGGGCTGATTGGATAATTAAGGATTCTTAGTCTCTAAAACTGAGCACTTTATGATAAGGAAACACTGTTTATGGTTCCACACAAACCTTTAAATAGAGTCTGTTGTAGTGGGGGAAGCTAGATCGTAAATCATAAAATAAAAAAAAGGGATGAAAGATGGAACAAAATGTAGAAATAATTGTTACACATGAGAGTTGTCAAAAAACAAATTTATGACCGTTGCTTTGTTAAAGTAAAAAAACCAAAACAAATATATAATGGCGTTTGATTAGCCTGTAAGCTTACAAGGTACGTCCCTTACACACGTTCTTTTATTTTATATCAAAGCTACAACAGTTCAGTAGAGATACTAGAAGCTACGAAGGCACTTTCCTATGAAGAAAGCTCAGCATTCTTAGATCACCAGTGTCATGAGATTGAGATGCGCTAAACATTGTTATACTTGATGTCAAAACAGGTGGCGTTATAAATCATCCCGCCTGAATGGCTTCACTGAACATCTTGTTTTTTTAGCAAGTCAAACAAGCACATTCATAGGAACATTTTTTGCGAAGTAATGATACTATCACGCCTTGCGTTTGCTCGTTCACTTTCAGGTCATATCACACCGTGTTTGTCTTTGCAAAGGCAGGGATGGGAAGTTTAATGCTGAAACAATGAAACCTTGTTTCCCATTGTTTTGTTAGAAGCTTAAAGCAGGATGTCGCTGACCTCTGGTCCTGTACTCTGATTTCTTTCAATTCAGACCGATCTTTCACCAGCTGTGTTTGAGGAAACTGTCGGTGGTGGTGTTGCAGCTGAGATTTCATTTGTGGACTGGTGTGTTTTCGTTTTTGCCTAACAGTCGGAGAGCACCAGCTCACGGGGCATAAGGTCGCTGTTAAGATCCTGAACAGGCAGAAGATTCGCAGTCTCGATGTGGTCGGCAAAATCAAACGAGAAATCCAGAACCTCAAGCTGTTCCGGCATCCACACATCATCAAGCTGTGAGTGGAAGAGTCACACACACACACACACACACACACACACACACACACACACACACACACGCACACACACACATACACATGCACACATGCACACACACATGCACACTGGAGCCTGAGAAGAAAGAAATTATTAAAGAGGCCCATATTTTATTTTCACCCATAATCTTATAGGGTTCTACTGTATCATGAGGAGGATTTTATTAAGCCTTCAGCATTATTATCGCAATAATTTAAATAATATTTCAACAAGTGAATCAAAGAAAATATTCATTTAGCCGGTCAGAAAATGAAGGGGTTTAGGCCATTTTGCAGATAATTCATAATATCTATAGGCTTAGATCACGTACAAGCATCCTCTAGGTTGTAAAAGCCCCTAAGGTTTTCCTTTATCCTGACAGTTTCTACATATCCACTCCAGCAGCTCTTCAGCCGTCCTCTGCCATTGTGCTGAGCCGAGCAGATCTGAAACAGGCTTTCATACCGTTTCCCCTGCAGTGAATATGCTGTCTCCTGTCATCAGAACAGTAGAAAGCTTGCAATGAGTAAGAGGAGACAGAAGCTTGTTAAAACGAGAGCTAGAGCTCAGCCATCATGCTTCACAGCGAGACGGCGCGTGTTCCGAGCTGCAGCGGGAGTCTCACTGTCCCTTTAGGGGAGACGATATCAAAGATGAGAGTGTGAAAGCCAGAGGAGCTAGCACACTGAATACAGAGCACTACATGTGTTATTGATAGCTCCGTTGTGAAAAGGTCCGTGTCAGATCTCATTGGCTGTGATGCCCATTAAATACGCAGTTTGACCTTTAACTCTGCATGGCCCCTCAGTGTGCATACAGCAACAGCCAGCGCTGCCATTTACTCTCACTGTGACAACGATGAGCTCAGCTGCTGTCAAGGCAAAGATGATTCCTGTTAGATTATTCTAATAGTTTTTACATTGGCATTTCAAATGTGCCTCAATTATCAATCTTACCAATTTTTCTGTTTTTTTTTTTTTTTTAACCAAAGTCCCAGGTACATTTACTTGTATTACATTTTGGCAAACATTTTGATTCAGGGTGACTTCAATGAACTTAATTAAGTGCAAAACACAAACACAAACCAACAAAACCAATAATGCAACAGCAAAATCAGCAACATGTCAGCAAATTTGGAAGAAAAGCAAAAAGCACAACAGCGTTAGAAGAGAATGGGTAGGTCCTTATCGAACATGTTGCTGATTTGGCCACAGCACACGTCAAACGAAGAGACCACCGAAAATGGAGAGCTGGAGAATGTTTACAACAAGAGGAAATATGAGCCTAATAATCTATTGATGCTTTATTTGTGTTTATTACTATGACGAACATTCAAATGATGCTGTTTTTGATGCTGTCAACTTTAACAGCATTAAAGGGGGCATATTATGTAAAACTCAATTTTCAGTGCCTGATTGGCTGGGGAAAGAGGGGCGTGGGGTGAACAGCGGCTCATTATCATTTAAAGGAACTGGCTGCTCTGAACAGGGCATTTTAGACAGGGTGAGAAGGGAGCTGTGGTGCTTTATCTTTCTGGTATTTTGACCAAAGAATGTCACGTACATTTCATTAAGACTTCAGGGGACTGTGGCAACTTGTGGAAAAGGGGTATAATATGCCATTTTTATGTATGAGCATACAAATGCGGAAACCCTGCCTAAAGGATGCTGAATTATTCAGAGCAAACAGTTATTCTTCACTATGATGACACAATTTTTTTTCTCATTAGGCTAACTAGAAAATAGATAGAAAACGTGCAATTGTCGAACTTGCAACAAGCATGTGATGTTCAGTAAGGAATTTCCAATTTGTCGTCATGCTGTTGTGTTTTTGCTTTTGCTGTCATGTTTCCAAATTTGCTATTGCATATTTGCTGTGTTTTGTGATTTCTTTTCTATTGTGATTGGTTTGCTAATGTGTTTGGCATTTACAGGCCATTGTATTTTGGGCTTTAAACAGAGTTTCATGATTATAGGGGTGATTATGAAATATTGAAATTAAAAGTGACATAATGTGTGTGTGTGTGTGTTGCAGGTATCAGGTGATCAGTACTCCCACAGACTTCTTCATGGTGATGGAGTATGTATCTGGAGGAGAGCTCTTTGACTATATCTGTAAGCATGGAAGGGTAAGAATCCCACAATGGGCACTCTAAAGTGTGTTTCACAGTCACAATATTAGCTAAATCTATCTTAGGTACACTTTGGGGATTTTATCAGGTTCATCTGCTATGTAGATGCTCTCAGATTGTGAATAGCAGCAACTGGGTTACAGTCAGTAACTGCAAAATGCACCACAATGGTAGACTCTAATGAAATGCCCAAAGAATGGCTAGCAAAGGTAATGTGTACCTTATAGTGTGTATATTTATACTTTTTTTTTTTAGACAAGCATACATGAACACAATGAATTTCATTCATTCGAACCATAAATAAGTGGAAAATGGTTTAGTCCTGATTTTAACTCAAACAGCTCAGGAGCCTTGCTAAACCTTATGATTGCAAGCTGCTGTTATAGTCAGAGATTTACATTGTGCTCGTCGTTTGTTGTGCAGTTGATCAGGGGTGGGAAATCACTAGCCTGGGCACCTGGGACAAGCAGATTTCATGTCTGGGCTGTTCTTTATTCATAGTTGCCCAGCAAACCAGGTTCAACAACTAGAGAAAGCTAGCCTCCTGCCTATTTCCTGTGGTATGGATGTTTAAATGCAATGTGCTCTACGGCCATGACACACCTCAGTACCCACAAGACAATGTGCCAAATCAAAAGCTTTATCAGGATAGTGCAGTGGCTAGTCATTCCAGTCACTCCCTCCACAGGAATATAATATATTTCTCTTAGTCTGTATTAATGCACGTAACTACATTAAGCCTATACTTAAATATGTTATTACAGTATATTAGGTAATACTTCAGGTTTCTGCACTGCAAAAAGTGATCTCTTAGCAAGTGAACTTATCATGAACATAGTCAAAATGATGTACTGTTTCCTATTTTAAGATTGCAGTAAACCAAATGTAAGCTCCTTACGCCTTTTTATAGACATATTTTACTATTTTAAACTTTTAAGGTGCACTATATAGGATTTATTGGCTCTATTAGCAGGAATGGAATATAGTATTCATAAGTATGTTTTCATTATTGTATAATTACCTGTAACTACAAATTGTGTTTTCGTAAGTTCAGAATGAGCCCTTTATATCTACATAAGGAGCGGGTTCATCTCTGTGGAGCCGTCATGTGGCGCCGCTACAGTAGCCCTGAACGGACAAACCTCTAGAGAGCGCCTTCTGTGTTTCACGGTTTTACAAGTGGCAGCATGAACCGGGAAGGAAGCACCAGAAGGAAGACAAAAATGAAGAAAGAAGAGGAATCCGTGTTTGCTGGTGCTGGCTAGCAAGTTTGAGAACACAAATTTTGAAAATGAAGGATCATATTATTTGGCAAGAGAAAAAGCAAGCAAGTGAGTGTGAATGTAAGTACTTGGAAGTACGCTACAGGTGCGTGATGGCCACCATACACTCTAATACGTGCTTGGGAAAGGAGTTTTAAGGGAGAGGCATTCAGCTGGTTGTAATCAACTGAATCCTACATCGTGGACATTTAAATTTTCTTATTCTATTTCAGATAATTTTGCTTCTTTCTTGGAAGAAATAGGGCAGCACAGTGGTGCAGTGGTTAGCACTGTCACCTCACAGCAAGAAGGTTCTGGGTTCAAACCTGCCATCACTGGGGCCTTTCTGTGAGAAGTTTGCATGTTCTTCCTGTGCTTGCGTGGGTTTCCTCAGAGTGCTCCGGTTTCCTCCCATAATTCAGAGACATTTCGATTTCTAAATAGAAATAGGTTTAATAATATCAGATTTGGTGTCTTGTAATCTTCTAATAGTAAATCCTAGATCATATAGATCTCCACTAGATCAGGTGTTTGTTTGCCTGGTGGGCTAGCTCATGAATATGATCATTTGTCCAGCCCTGGAGATACACTACACAGGGTCACTGATGTTTAAGCAAACATTCACAGGCTGGATGATAAAACGAAACTGCTTTCCCAGTGTGCCCAAGGGAACAATTTCTGTTGGACTTATTTCTTCTTTTTATTTATAATGTTTATAATGCTTAAGTTAAGATCAGCCGTCTTTCCACCCTGACCACACCATTGCCAAAAATGGCTTTGATTTTCTTGTGCTAGACCTCTTTGTAGTATCGTGGGTGTGTAAGTGTTCATACGAATAATTCTAAATCATTTTATCTCCCATCTGTCCGAGCAGGTACAGGACAGCGAAGCACGCCGTTTGTTCCAGCAGATCATCTCTGCGGTAGACTACTGCCACAGACACATGGTGGTGCACAGAGACTTGAAACCAGAGAACGTCCTTCTGGATGGCAACATGAACGCCAAGATTGCTGACTTCGGTATACAGGGCCAGAGAGAGTTGCTAAGCAACAAGCAATTTTGTCATCTTCTCTGGCAGTTAGTCTATTAAACAGGTTGTTTGGTCATCTAGGAAAGAAGATGCCAAATCGAAATCGTTTTTACCTTTTTAGAAAAAGTGATAATGACATCTATTAGGGAAAGCAGTTCCTAGAAGCATGAATTATAACAAAAGGCTGCTGAAAACTCATAGGATGTTATTACTTTTATGTGTGCCTTTTCTGGTTGTAAAAAGAAACTACAGGAAAGAGTCGTTTGCTTTTACTGTTACTTTCTTCACAGAAAGTTTCTGACCTCTATCACCTCCATCTCCCTCTTGATGTCCTTATTTTTTAATATGCATGTGCCGTGTATAATGTCCTGCTTTGATTATGGGTAGTGTATTATCATTTTTACACACCTGAACTATTCCTAGACTTTACATCAGCATTTTAAAAGAGTAATCTACATACCTGACACTGCCTTGAAAAGAGAGTGTTTTTCCTTTTGTTGACCTTTGAACCCAATTAGTTGTCCTTTGCATTTGCAATTTAAGTCTTCCTGCTTGGTCACGCTTCATCAGAAAGCCACCAAACTTCATTTAACAGCTCAGATTACCTCACCCAACACACACACACACATCCATCCATCCATCATCATTCGTCTTTTTTTTTTTTTTTTTTTGCACTGTGGCACAATCACATTCGCATTTTCTCTCGGAAATGCATCTCTAGTTTTATTTGTTATTCATTCCATCTCTGTTATTTCTCTGAGTGTAATATCCCATTCTTTAACCGGTGGCACTATAATATCCATCCATTTCTAGTGATTTGCTTTAGGGCAGCTATATATGTAATATACTGCAATTGTTCTATTGCATTTTTGAATCTCTAAGAGGAACAGCTCTTGAGCTTTAACATGTTATGGCCCCCTTTATTTGATGTTAAGTGCGGTTGTCTCGTGTTTTCTTTTAGGCCTGTCGAACATGATGTCAGACGGGGAGTTCTTGAGGACCAGCTGTGGCTCGCCTAACTATGCTGCTCCAGAGGTCATCTCTGGAAGGTAAGACCTCTAATCTCATATGCTTAATTTGTAAGACAAACTGACTGTGCTATGTAATGCTGCCACTTGTGCTTCACATGTAACCATGTAGTGCCAGATATGTAGACTGAGGACTACTTATGTGGTGTATAATAAACAAACAAAACAATACATGGTCGTAACTGCATGTCTCTCTGTACTTCGAATGCTTTCATATGACATTCATCAAAATGTGACGTGATGTCATGCTTATTTGACTAAATGACTGATCCAGCAGTTTAGATCATTCACAGGCCAGATTTAGTCTGTATATTGAAGCATCCCAGTTTCCCAAAGCACCTAAGAACACATCATTATCATTAGGAGATACAGTTAAGGTGATCTTACGTCAGAGTTGTTAACTTAAGTTCAAAAGTTTGATCAATATTGATTCGGGGAAAGTTATCCGTATTCAGATCCAGAATACGAAGCTGCTGAAGATGATTTTTTGGGCACCCCATTCTATTTATCACATGAGTCATTGCAAATTTGGTTTAATTTTACAATATGGCTTTCATCCTCATTATTTTTCAGCTTCTAAAATAGCACTTGAATTCATTTTTCATGTTATTAGTATTTTGTTTTTTATATCAAGCACCAACAGTTAACTGTGTGCCCAGGATAAGATCGAGGTCATGAAAGCATAATGTGTTACACAAGCTGTAAGTTAGTTTATCACACTCATAATCTACTCTTTTGCATCAAATGAATAAAATAATAACGACCAAGCACTCATCTGCTACACTTACAACTTACCTACCTTTATCCAGAATACATTTATTCCTCAACATAAGAGGTGTCTCTGATTAAGATACTGATTCCTCCTCCAGGAACCTTTTTTTTTGGACAATACTAATAAGTAATTAGAATAAAAATTTTAAAAAAGTCATATATGGGGCGTCACCACACAGTGAGTCCAGTGTCCAGTTCATTCTGAGATATAGCAACTTGAAATGAGAGTGTGCCAAAAATGAAAACTAAAACAACCCATAAATATGACTTTGTAGGACAAATAAATGTGTGCTGTGCATTCATTTCCATTTACACCTCAAAGTTTACAGCTAATTTCTTTGAATTGGCAGCGCCAAACTTTTCATTTTTTTGACCAATTCGACTCATTTTCTGGTAACATGCCCCATTTATATAGATGTAATATTGGACTGAAATGCCCCAAAATATAAATTTCAGCATGATACATTATGGTTAAATTAAAGTGTTAGACGGTGGCACTTGACTTAATACTGCTCCTCAATCGCGCTGATATCGCACAAGTGTAATACACTTAAATCCATGTTCAGAATCACATTTAACTGAGACATGATTTTGTTTTAGGCAAACTCCACACACAAATCCTGAGCAAGCTCTGAATAGTGCTTAACTCTGTAGTTACATCTGATGTCCGAATACTAATGTGCGCAATATGCGTACACATAACACGGCTATAACTTTTGATTTTATATCAGTACTATAGTACAGCTTATTATAAAACTTTCAGTCTTATTAAAATATCTGCTTTTAGCAGCATAAACAATAATTAGAATAAAGTCAAACTCACAAAAGCTTTCCCAGGGGGTTGATTTTGTTAGCTCTCACAAACACAACTACCTGTGTGTTGTGTGGTCCCTGAAAGACTGTATGCAGGTCCGGAGGTGGATATCTGGAGCTGTGGTGTGATCTTGTACGCTCTGCTGTGTGGCACTCTGCCCTTCGATGATGAGCATGTACCCACTCTCTTCAAGAAGATCCGCGGTGGAGTTTTCTACATCCCTGAGTACCTTAATCGCTCTGTGGCCAGCCTGCTGATGCTCATGCTCCAGGTGGACCCTCTGAAGAGGGCCACAATTAAAGACATCAGGTTAGACACTCAAAACGCTGATGCCTTTTCAAGAGCTCATGGAACAGCAGGTTTTTAAATAGCAATTTTAAAACCCACACAGCATAACCACAACTTATATAAACACAAGCCAGTAATAAAGTAACAGTAAATATACTAGGAATCTTATTAGGAAATATCTTTATATCTTACTAGGAAATAATTTCAGCGAAAGTTGCCCATAAGACAACTCCTCAAGTTGACGTTTTAATGCCTTGGGAATTATTTGTAGCTAGAAGTACCCGAGAATAAGGATCTATCTACGTTGCTTTGCATGCTTTAAGTTGCCGTTTGTACTCAAGTATTCCCAAAAGTACAAATAAGCATTTCTACTTACACTATATGGCCAAATGTATGTGGACACCTGACCATCACATCCATATGTGCTTGTTGAACATCCCATTCCAGATTTAGTAACCCTTTCCTGTTATCACAGTATTTCCACCACTTTTCTGCAAATGCCTTCCACTTGATTTAGGAGTGTCATTCGGCCACAAGAGCATTGGAGAGGTCAGGTACTGATATTGGGTGAGGACAGCCTTCCACTGCATCCCAAAGGTGTTCAGTGGGGTTGAGGTCATGGCCCTGTGCAGGACTCTCGAGTTCTTCAATACCAATCTTGGTAAATCATGTGTCAAAGTAAAGCGTGCTTTGTGCACAGGGGTCTTGTCATGTAGGAACATGTTTGAGCCTCATGGTTCCAGTGAATGGAAATGTTAATGCTTTAGCATACAAAAATGTTCTAGACATCCAAATTTGCGGCAGTAGTTTGGGGACTCACGTGAAATTGTGATGGTCGGGTATCCACACATTTTTGGTCATATGATCAGCAAGATGAAGTGTCCAACGTTGCTTGTGCGGCTGTGTCCCCTCAGAGAAGATGAATGGTTTAAGCAGGATCTGCCTGGCTACCTGTTCCCAGAAGATGCTTCATATGACAGTGCCGTGGTCGATGAGGAAGCTGTGCGGGACGTTTGCGAGAAGTTCGAGTGTGCCGAGGCCGAGGTGCTCAGCAGCCTGTACAGCGGCGACCCGCAGGACCAGCTGGCCGTCGCCTACCACCTCATCATCGACAACCGTCGTATCATGAACCAGGCCAGTGAGTTCTACCTGGCCTCCAGCCCACCTGCTGGCTCCTTCATTGACGAGAGCATCAAGCCACACCCTGAGAGGATGCCCCCACTGCTGGCAGACAGCCCCAAGGCCCGCTGCCCACTGGACGCCCTGAACACCACCAAACCCAAACCTCTGGCAGTGAAAAAGGCTAAGTGGCATCTTGGTATCCGCAGTCAGAGCAGACCCTACGACATCATGGCTGAAGTGTACCGTGCCATGAAGCAGCTCGGGTATGACTGGAAGGTGAGGGTCAAATAAGTACATGCTGTTTAGAGACACAATGAAATGGATTTCCAGCTACCTGTTTGTGGATGAACAGTGTAGTGTAACTGAAATGGTGTTTAATAAAGAGTGAACAAGAAACAGCTAAAGAGGCAAAAAATGCTTGTGTACCTGGTTTAGGTAGAACATTTAATGTATTAAGAGATCTGGTGTTAAAGGATGCTGATATTAGTTGTCAGGAGCAAATGATGATGTAGTCCAGTTTCTTTATGGCAGTTTGAGTTTAGCTAGGGAGATTTTTAGCTAGTCACAGTTTTGTTTCGTTTGCTCTCCACACTGTTTGCACATCTAATGCAAATGAGATTGTCTTACTATTTGAAAGCTTTCTAAGCTGAAGCAAATTACAACATTATAGTGTATTGGTTTAAACAATGGTGTAACCTTTTTGTTAGGTTAATCTTTACTCAGTTGGGGGGGGAATCAGTTGGACATGTTAATATCTGTTTTTTTTTTCTTTTTCACAGGGATATACATGCTTAAAATGTGTATCTCTGATGTCTTGTCTATTCTAGGTGGTGAACCCATATCACCTGAGGGTGCGCAGGAAGAACCCAGTGACTGGAAACTTTGTGAAAATGAGCCTGCAGCTCTATCAGGTGGACAACCGCAGTTATCTACTGGATTTCAAAAGCATTGATGGTATGTGCTCAGGCATGCGCGGATTTAAGATGATTGTCGGAATTGAACATAAACTGGTTGTATTCCAGTAGTTATCAAATGCCATCTTAATATCATTTTACAAGATTACATTTCTCAATCAGTCTTTACACACACGGACAATTAAATATGAGGGTTAGGAGTGTCACCAGTTGAATAAAATCTATGGTATTAAATGTAACCAACATAATCCCTGGTGTGTGAACATGATTTAGATGTGTTTTAGCTTCATAAAAGAAAAAAAACCCCATCCACATCAGTTTTAATAATTAAATAATCATTAATAACAAGAACTGTTTCATATATTTGACTCCAGATATCCAGATTGAGCCAATTATATCCTTCCAGGTTTTCTACTCTATTTAATGTAAAGTTCAGCAGTGTTGTGCAAGTTACTGTAAATTAGTAATGACTAACTAGTTCAAAGCAATTGAATTATTTTACCAGTTACTGCATTACTTCTGGTACAGCAAGTTCACATTGTGTGGCGAATGCTGATTGGTTGATTCACTCATTCATTGTGCCACCATAAGGTCAGGTGACAAAAACAGGAAATTGTGGGAATAAGCTGGATTCGTCTGCTATATTTTGCAGTTGTCTGTTAATATTTTCATGCAAGACAACTGTAACAAGTAACAAGCCCATTTAACTTTCAGTAATTGTAATTGCATTGTTTAATTTGGAAAGGTAATTAGTTGCATTAACAGCAATGATGTGCTGTCACGTTAACTCAAGTTGGAGTAGAAAAACATGATTTAAAGGTCCACATAGGGCTTAGGGGGTTCGATTAGCAGAAATGGAATGTAATTTTCTTTCCATTAGTGTATAATTGCCTCTAACTATTAATCATTTTGTTTTTGTAAGTTTAGAATGAGCCCTTTAAATCTACATAGAGAGTGGGTCTACTTCCATAGAGCCACCATGTTGCAAGATTACAGTAGCCCAAAAGGGACAAACCTCTGGAGAATGCCTCCTGCGTTTCTAATTTTTATAAGTGGCAGTGTGAATCCAGAAGGAAGCACCAAAAGGAAGATGAAGAAGAAAGGAAGACCAGGAAGAAGAAATCAGAGGAATCAGTGTTTGCTGCTGTTGGCTAATAATTTTGAGAATGCGAATTTTGAAAAATGAAGAATCATACTTATTATTTAGCACGGAAAAAGCAAGGGAGTGTGAATGTAAGTATTGGGAAGTTCACTACAGGTGCCTCACAGCCACCGTAATGCACGCTTGGAAAGAGAGGGCTAAGGGAGGGGAGTTAGGGGAGGTTACAATCAACTTAATCCTACATAGTGGACCTTTTAATGCTAAAAAAAACAAGGCTTTATTCCTTTATTATGTAGCAACAGGTGAGAGACTACAGTGATCTTGTTTTTGCTGTCACATCTGTAAAATATAGATTTGTTAAAAATCTAACAACTCCTCGAAGCTGTCTGATTTCAAATAGTGCTGTAGTGAATAGAAAATGGGGCTTTTGCCTTTGAAATGTAAATGAAAGTCAAAAGTATTAAGTAAAAGAGTGCACACAGTTTGAACCAGACATAAGCACAGTAACAAGTAATTGTGCTTGATTACACCTCATCTCTGGTGACAACCCACAACAACGTAGTGAATGTATGTGACTAAACAATGCTATTTGTAGCTCCACCCACATAGCCCAAAGTATGTTAATCAGACGTTTTCTCAAAATAGTTTTGTGCTTCCCAGATGACATTACCGAGCAGAAATCTGGCTCGTCCACACCTCAGCGCTCCGGCTCTGCTGCAGGTCTTCACCGGCCCCGTCTCAGCATCGACTCGGCAACCATCGCTATGGATATAACACCACTCAGCAGCTCACTGCCGTGCTCTCTGCCAGGCAACATGCCCATGCTGGCACCACGACAGGGCAGCCATACCATGGACTTCTTTGAGATGTGTGCCAGTCTCATCACCACGCTGGCACGCTGAAACTCCACACACACACACACACACACACACACACACACACACAAACACACACACACACACACACAAACACACACACACACACGCACACACTTTCACAAGTCCATTCATTTGCGCACTATGACAGGAATCTGTAGATACGTTTGGGGCTTTAATCACATGACCTCTATAGATTCATCCACCAATTTCAATTCTCACACAGACACTTAGACATGATTATAGATATGATGCTTGCTGCTATACTGACAGTTTAGTTCACTGTAGCAGTACAGCATCCTGGGGCCTTCCCAGGTTTCAGAGTGCATCATCCATTTTGTTTTTCTATACCGAACGTTTTGATAATATAATCTATTTATATTCTCTTCTCAATCACTTTAGTAGCTGAGTTGTTGGTTGATTTCAATGACATACCAAAAATTAAGTTTATATATGCATACAGAAAGAGAGGATAAGTATACATTTCTTATATATTAGTTTATTTATTTTTTAGAGATATTTTGTGGTTACTTTATTTAAGTACTTCTTAGTCGAGTGATGAATTAATTGCGGTATTCTGAACAAGGGTGTGTTGTGTAAAGGCGGTTTGAGCTTTGAGAGCATGACAAGCAAGTCAGCAAATACACACCATCGACGTCGTAGAGCACAACGGCGAGTGCTGCTGTTGCTTGGCTTCGAGCTCAAGTAGCAGAAGCAGGTATGCAATTTTCCATCTGTAAGTAAATATAGATGGTTTCCTTTAGTGCAGTGCCTTTTCTTTTGGATGCTGGATGGTGTGCGATTAACTCGTAAATAATGGAATTTTCAGCCAGAGACTCGGATAACTCAACACAGCGACACAAGTTTAAGACAAAGAGTGAGAGAAGTATGAGTGCTGCGCTCAGCACCACACAGTGGCCTTGATCCAGGAGGGAAACGTAGAAGCACATCCAGAACCAGAAGTCTGGGACACGGAAATTTAGGGAGAGAGAGAGCGAGAGCGCAAGACAGAGAGGCCAAAAGACAAATAGCGGAAGAGAGATTTAGATCCTGAAGGTGGTGAGAGAAATTGAGGGAAGAGTGCTTTAAATGTAGAGAGAGAAGGATATGATAACATAGAACAAGGAACAGAAGAATGTTTTGCTGCAGTATTTTTTCTAGATATGTAATGCTGTATGGAAGGTGAGATGGGGTGTATGTGGTGGCATTCGGCTGAGAGACTAAAGCCGTTAGCATTTAGGAGTCAAAACCATTCAAAGCTTCCTCCGATGCCTTAAAAGCAGCGTATTGTTTCTGATTTATGTTTCAGGACATTTTGTGCGAAAGCATCCACGTGTGCAGCTCTATTAGCCGTGTGTCTAATCTCCTCACCCCACTGGAATATTCAGAGCTCCTGAGAGCAGAGTTTTCTACCAGGGGCTTTGCTTTCTTCAGAAAGAAGACCTGGGGAATTCAGGAATGGCATGGTTTCTCGTGCCAGCTTGTGATTAGGTTACACAGAACCACAGCATGAGCGTTTCTGAAATGAGCACCAAAATGCAAAATGAGCACCATGATGTTTTTTTAATCACACAACAAAAATTCTTCTTTTTTTAGGAATACATTATTAAAAAATAAGGGCAGCCTGCGCGAACTCTTCACTTGGCCCAATTTGGATATTTTCTACTTTTCACAGTTTTGAAAACTACAAGTTTTGTTCTGTTGGCTAATTTTCTTGTTTTGAATGTCTTTAATGTGGTTTTTGACATCTTTCAGCAGACTGAACATTTTTTCCACTGCATTTCTTAAACTAGCTCTTTATCCAACGTGATCTTTGAAGGCAGTGAGCTATGACAAGGTTATGAAGTAACCAAAATAAAAACATTTCCATGTCATTTTGGTAAAAACCTTTTTGATTTCCAAAGTATATTTTTGGTGGAAAAACTCGATTTTGGACAAAACCGCGTTTTTCCTTACTTCTTTTCCAGCCCTAGCGACTTTCAACAAGTTTTATTTCAGAACACCTCACATGTATTTTTGAATATCCTATTTCTGTCGAGCCATCCATCCATTATCTGTACCGCTTATCCGCTAAGCGTCCGGTGGAAACGAGGAGAACACGCGAACTCCGTACGCAAAGGCCCAGTCGGCCACCAGGTTCAAATCCAGAACCTCTTTGACGTGAGGCGACAGTACTAACCACTGCACCATCATGCCACCCTTATACCTGTTCACTTTTCTTGAATTGTTTTAACACACTTTGGTACGTGGTAAGACAGTTATCCTTCTACCACAAGAATCCTCTATGCTGTGGTTTTCTTATGTAGGTAAAGATGCCTCTGTGGATGAGTTGAGTTGGTCTTCCTGAATCTTCCCAGCTGCTGTTTTGTACTGTACCGGATGTGAAATGGCTTCTGGTCAATGCATGGCATTCGCTCATCAGTGGGGTTTTTTTTTTTTTTTCGGTTGTTGTTTTAACCATGTTAGATGTACTGTACTGTTACACAATAAGGCTGCAGTAAATCAATGCACCATCGATGTCTGAATGTAAAAAAAAAAAAATCAAGCATGAAAAAAGATGGAGACAGAAAGACAGGAGGATATCTTTGAGCTGTATTGAGGGCAAGATCCACATACACATGTTATTTCTTGAACAAGGAGCAGATGTGGTTTCTTGTCAGTGGGCATATCATGCCTTATTGTGTCTGTAGAAAAAGTCTCTAAGCGCCACTGAATCTCTCGAAGAAGGTTTTCACCTGGTCATGGTGCTGCTGGGGGTATTGAGAGGCATAGAGTACTGTGCAAAATCTTAGGCACCCTGATTGTTTTAATACAAATTTGGTTATAGATACACGTTTATTGTATGAATTCTGCAGTATTGAAGCAATACAAAAACATATCAGATTTCCAAACATTGTTTAAAAAAAAAAAAAAAACTTGTATTTGAAAAATGTATATCAGCCAAGAAAGCAACATCATATGTAAGAGACCACTTTTCAGCTAAAAAGACATAATGAATAATGGCATATATATATATATATATATATATATATATATATATATATATATATACAGACATATATATATGTGTGTGGTGTGTGTGTGTGTGTGTGTGTCTATATATATATATATATATATATATCTCTGTGTGTGT
>JAQQZU010000020.1:3060471-3073749 GCA_030068025.1 Parauchenoglanis punctatus | reverse complement strand
AACCTCTCAACTAAGTAAAGAGAAACAACAGTCCATCATTATCCAGTCTCTTTTAAAGTCATAAAAATAAAGAAATAGTTGAATTAAAAGGTGACCCCAAACTTTTGACCGGTAGTGTATATATATATAATAGACACAATGGGTTTTGCTGGGAAAAAAAGAAGCAAGTGTGACAGTCAGAGTCTCTAGAAGACCTGTAGCAGGTTTTCCAAGATGCTCAGTAAAACTTCCAGCTCATTTCCTTCTGAAACTGTACACATTGTACCTGGAACTACTGTTTAAGGAAAAAAAGGGTTGTCACACCAAATACTGGCTTTGTTTTTATTTCGCTATTTTTGTCATCTTTACAGCATTTCTTTGCATGTGCCTAAGACTTTTGGACAGTACTGTATAGTCAAATTTTTGACTGAGCTTTTGATTGTAAAACGTTTAGAAAATTGAGGGGAACAACATTACCACTATTATGAAAATCGCTTTGTAATAACAGCGTTAAACCAGTTTTGTTTCACCGATCATTTTCCAAGACTCCGAAAAGCTGTCAGTATTTCACAATTCAGACACAATGTGCAGTCAACACTGCAAATAGACTCGAGTAATATCCTCTGCATGAAATCAGTAAACACACTTGAAGTGTCTTTTTTGCTTCTCAGACGAGTCTTCTATAAGCTTGTGTACGTAGCATCCCTGGTGTGTAAATGCGAAATCAGTGTTGTGTGTGTGTCAGTGTTCTCACAGTCTGCCGATGTGCGAGTCTGCGTGGTTTGTTTTTTCACAAATTATGCACTGCATGGTGTTCTAATTTGCACTTTATTATTTATTGTACAAAAAATGAAGTAAAAAGAAAATGTGTATTGCGCATATAAATGCATATTGTCTTGTGGTTATTGGAAAAGCTAAATAATTTCATCTTAGCAGTACAAATAAATATGGGCAAGATATGCTAGGATGGATTTATCAAAACATCACATACCAGTTTAGTGTGTTTATCATTACCTGGGTGTCAAATCCAAGTCCCAAAGAAAGAGGACTAGCAAAACTATACTTCTATGTGTAATATAAACGTATATGTTTTTTTAACAAGTAACCATTATCCAAATGCTTAGATGGTCTAAAGCAGGTGAGGCATAAACCACACATTTAATTATATAACTGTACACCGTAATACTATCAAAGCGCAACAACAATCAATCCATCTTTCTGTCGAGTGATTAGCTTTTGTAAAGACTGTGCCTTTAATACTTATAAACCGAGGCTCATGCTTACGTGAAAATAACTAATGATTCAATAACACAACATGATCTTAAAACAGAAAACAGAATATCCTTTAGCGTTACTGGAACCTCAACTAAATGATTGGCTTCTCATTGCTTTCGAATGTTTTCCAGTTTAGCGTCTTGATCTTTCCAGTTTTACCAACATCATCTAAAAGGAATATTTAATCAGATTACTCGGAATAGTGTGGTGGAAGTAAAAACACCCAGTTTCCAGAAGGAAAGTAAATAACGTTGTAGAGCACACTGCATATTCCTCCGTTCAAAGTCCTTCTCATGTATGGAGTTAAATGAACCCCACCTTGAGTCGTGTGTACACCGTGCGTATACCCACGCCTCATTTTTCTACACGCCTGACAGCATTCTTTGACATCAGCCAGGGGGAAGAGTTGCAGTCGAGTTCTTTCACAATGTGCCATCTGACAGAACGAAGCATACAAGGCAGTTTTTAAAAACATCCATCGCATGTCAACTAGTGAAACAAGAGCAACTGGGTAAATATCAAGCAGCTCCGAGTACATACCAGTGAATATCAAGTGCACTTCGAGATAACTTACTTATTATCACTATACAATATAATATAACTTGGGGCAAATCACACGTAAATTCAATCACATACATGGGATAAAGGCGTGCTGTTCACCCAACAACAATGTCAGCATACAGATCAGGAGGAGGAAGGATCTGCAGATCTGTTTCCTGTTTGAGTCTGTAAAGAATAGAAGGAAGAACAGAAGGAAAGGCAGCTTAATGGAACAATCTTACGCATTCGACATGTCAGACCAGTCAGACAGCATAGCGCAGGTGAAAAATCACCCAACACATGGATGGAGAGGTGTTTCTTTTTAAATGTAAAAATGTCAATATTGTGAAAAAAAAAACAACAAAAAAAACCCTTACAAACTGACTGGTTCCTCTGATCTGACAGCAAGCAGCTCAGGTTCTTTGATTCTTCACACCCAAACACAGAAAAAAGTGGGAGAGGATTTTTTGGGGGGCAAATACTTTCAGATGTTAGCTCAAAAAAAGTTCTTTTCAGATATTAAAAGAAGGAAGAGAGCTGAATCTTACCGTGTACTGTCCTGCAGGGTGGGCACTTTGGGCTGCGCAAAGAAGGTCGTCAGTTTATGAAGCGCTGCTTGTCCAGAACTGCGCGTTAATAACAATTCAGATTACTGTAGATCCATGAGACTCATAAATATGAATTCATACATAAATAAATATGAAGTAGTTCAGGGCTGGCTGATATGAATGAGCTGTTTCTTTTTGAATACAAAGTAAACAGATGGTTAGATTTTTGCTATTAAAAAAAAAAATCATCTTAGCTGTTAAAAATAGCTTGAAGTGTTGAAGAACAATCACCACCACTGTCCATTGATAAAAACTACACATATAAAAAGTAGAGTCTAGCGCTGATTTCTTTGTAGCCCATGCTGTAGATTTAATGCACCCTGTGTACATGATCACTCTTGGCAAAATGCCCTCTAGAGTTTGTGTACACTGGGGCAAATTCATCTAAATGTTCATGTTCAAAACATGCCATCAGCAATTACTATACCAGTATCAGGATGTATTTACTGATAGAGACGACAAAGCACTTGTTCTGGAGGCCAAATGCCATAAACGTACCGTACTGTACTGTAAGCATGTATGTATCATGCGTAAACACAAGCATAAGTCTGTACACAAAGACCAAACCGATATACATAAGATAATTCAGAGCAAATGTGTGAAAGATGTCAGTCAGACTGGCACTTACTGAGCATTATTGGTCATATCTGTATGTGCTGGAACAGCTGGAACAGCTGGATGTGGCGCATGACCTGAAGTATGCGAGATTAGTTAATGAATAATAAAAACAATACAATATATCGAGTCTGAAGTCTTTATGAAACCCTACAGCCACACTAACATGTATACATATCTAAATATACTAAATATGATACTATACAGAGGTGAGTTTTCGCCATGCAACGTTGACTATTAGCATGCTAATATTCTTCCTCATATCAGGGTGACTCATGGAGTCATGTGTGTATTCTGGAAAACAAAAGCATGCTTTCTTATGACTCACCAAAATCTGGAGAAGCCACCTTTTGGTTCAGGTCTCTGAAAGGTTGTGTGTATGTTTAGAAATGCATCAGTGGATTAGCATCGAGAATCAAAAGCAACAAGACCAGGATATTATTTACATGTAGAGGAGACACGCTTTCTCTCAGTACTTACAGATCTGTGGTGTGAGTTGGTGGGAAAACTGTGTCATCTTCATCACCCCACTCCTCACTGTCATCTTCGACTGAGAATACAAAACATTCCGGTTTTCACACACGCTATCAAATCACAGTCATAAAAATGTTAATATATGGATGTGGGAATATTTGTTCAAGAATCAAGCCTGCAGAAGGTTTAATAGTGCCATGCATTAGAACACTTTTTTTTTTTTTACAGATGTAAAGCAAATCATTACATTATGTATAAGTACCTGTATGAACATTAACAACACAAATGCATTAATGAGGAAGGTCACAAATATAAACTTACAGCTCTCCTGGTGCTGGATGTAATGATGCGTGGATCTGCAAAAGCAAAAAGCAGTGTAGCATTGCAACATAATTATGACTAAACAAATAGATTAATGAGTGTAGTTAAACACCACACTTTACACTTGTAGGCAACGTCTTACACAATGTCTGTACTGGGGGCCTTTGGGTCTATGATCCCATTAATGTTGGACCTGTTAGCAGCTTTAGCTTTATTCCCCAGCACCATCATCTCCTGAATATCCATCTCCACACTCTCCAGTGGGATGTAGCCATCTGAAAGTAGAAGGTAATACTGCTTTAAATACTGATAATACTGCTTAGTATTGAACTAAAACCTGCATTCAGTATATATTTTAGGCCTACCAGTCAAGTTTGGACACACCTTATAATTTAATAGGTTTTCTTTATTTTAATTACTTAAAAGACACCATGTTTTAAAGTAATGATTGGCTGTCTTTCTCTTTACTTAGTTGAGTGCTTCTTGACATGATATGGATTACTACAGTTATCGAATAAAGCTATTTACAGTATTTCTGTTATTTACTGTTTAATTGTCTCAAATGCTTTAAGATGGCAAGAAATTCCACTAATTAACTTCCACTAATGAACTTTTGAAAAAGCACAGCTGTTCACTGAAAAGCGTTCCAGGTGACGACCTCATGAAGCTGGTTAAGATAATGCTGTCATCAAGGTAACTTTGGCTACTTTGACGAATTTAAAATATGAAACGTATTTTGCTTTTTTAACACTTTTTTGTTAACCACATAATTCATAACATATGTGTTATTGCATAGTCTTTAGTATTCATTAGACGTCTTCAGTATTGTTCTACAATGTAGAAAACAAAGAATAACCTATGAATGAGTAGATGTGTCCAAACCTTTGGCTGGTACTGTATACGCATATAATATATGTAATTACTGAGTCAGTACAAAAACATTTTAGATTCCCAAACATTACTTTTGAGGCTGATTTCTACAAGTTACCCTCTCGAGGTGAAGCATTTCCCCACCGTCGCATTTTCTACTTCACACCAAAATGCATTGTTTTGTACCCAGTATGAAATTTTGCCTTGCAGCTAGTTAGCAGAGACACACCAGACATGAGCCTAACACTTTGTTCTCTCTGTCTCTGACTGCTGGTGTAGTATTGAAAAGATATTGAAACCTGGTGCTGTCCAAATGGTATACAGATCATGTTTAACCTATTTCATTTTGAGCTAACTCACATTTGTTTGTACTGTCCCTAGCCAGCCATTTTCCTTTAGGGCAGTCTGTGGTGCGAATAATGCTGACGATCTCTCCGGCTTTTATTGGCAGATCATCTTTACGGCCCTTTGTGGTCTCTGTCACTTTAGCTTGGTACAAGGCCTCCTCCTCTCCTGTGATCTACAGACGCACATAAAAAACAGACACAACAATAATGAAGAGCTGAAACTCTAATATCAAGTGCCTAAAAAATGCATAAACATCCATCAGTTTTGTCATACCCTGAATTTTTTCTTAATTTCATTTTCTTTCTTTTCTTTTTCTTTCTGTTCCTTCTTTTCTCGTTCCTTCTCTCTGAGCTCCTTCTTGTCTCTCTCCTTCTCCTTTTGCTCTTTTTTCTTATCCTTTTGTTCCTTCTTTTCTTTTTCCTTCTCCTGCTCCTTTTCTTTTCCCCTTTCCCTCAGCTCCTTCTTTTCCTTTTCCTTTTGTTCCTTCTTTTCTTTTTCCTTTTCTTTCTCTTTGTCTTTCTGCTTTTGTTTTTCTTTTGACTTCAGCTCCTTTTCATCTGACACAGAGTTCTTTCTGTAAATATAGAAGTACAAAACAAACCCAGTAGGTATTAAGCATAATAATAATAATAATAATAATGAATACGTTTTGCAAAGACATTAGCACTAAAATTGAATAATAGATTCGATCATACTTGGAAAACAGCGCTTTCTTGGGGATGTCCTCTGTCTGAAAGTAAAAACATTTCTTGAAGAATGTTGAATGAAAACATTTATGCATATTTTATTGCTCTATCACACAAATATGTCGATAAATTTAATCAAATATATCACGTCTTTGTATTGCAATTCAGAAACAGCAGCAACTCACAGTAGAATAATAGAAATATATCTCATATTGTAGTAAATCAATTATAATTGTAAAAAGCTATAAAATAGGGAGCACATAAAATAGCACTTACCACAACAGGATCGACATATGGATCTATCGAGATAGAAAAAAAGAATAAAACTTGATGTGTAAACCATTTCAGTATCTTAGTAGGCATAACAAAACTTTTACCAGTAGTAAAAGTTTATGACCATGGAATTACAATCTGACAATCTGAAAACATCTATTTGTTTTGACCTTCCTGTGACTCAATATCTTAAAACCACAGAATTGTCAGATAGACCCTTATACTTCCAAGAAAAATAAAGTTGTACACTCACACATTCTATCAAAATGACAGAAAAATTGGCACATTACACCAAAACTGCTCAGTCATGATGCTGATAACATCAATTATACAAGAGAGAGAGAGAAAAAAGGGCTTTCATACTCTTAGGAGATCCTTTGCGTTGTTTCTTTTGTGTTTTAGGTTTCTTGCTTGTTGCCAGGTCTTCCATCTCTGTGCTGCTGTAGTTTATTTGTTTTCTATGGAAAAAGACAAGATATCGGTTTGCTAACACATTCATCTAGCTGACAGAAAACAAGACAAAGAATTGCAGCTACTTAAAAAAAACCAAGCAAACATGCAGTTTAAGAGCTAATTAAATTATTATTCAGATCCTAAAGGTTTACCCTGGCGGAGACGGAAGAGTTGTATTGAAGAGAGAGTCTGGTAATGAATCTGAATGTTCAGTTGCCACTGTCCTGGGATGTCCAGCATCTGTAGTGTCCATATTTGGGGTCTGATGTTGGAGATTTGAGTGCTCCAAAAATGAAAGATTTCCATAATCTGGAGTTTCTTCTTGTGAGTCAACCGTTTCAGATGGATCGCAAATTTCTGAATCGTCGTATGGTGAATCCTCTGACATAAAATCTACAGGAGCTGGGATAATGATCCCTGTAATGAGGTCAAATAATGATCAAATAATGTCTAGACAAAACCACCACATTCACTAACTCAATTTACTAATTCAACTAAAAGTTGAATATGTAAAAGCCAAAGGTTATTTGTGCCCAAGTTGCAATTGTGCATTGCAATTTAGTCAATACTAATTTCAACTCCATGGTCAGATAGATTCCTAAAAGGCTGGGATGTGCAAAGAAAAAGAATTTCACTGTGCTGTAATGTATATGTGACAAATAAATGCTTCTTCTAAGATAGCACATATACTCCAGCATGATGTTCTTAATTATGGAGCATCATCTGTAAAAACAGTTTAATGTCATTTTTCCATCATTTAGCACAATTTTCATACATTTAGAGATGAATTCATTCTAGTTCTTTCTAGTTCATTCATTAGTTCTTGCTGTGTAAATATAAAATTTTAAATCTAAATGTTAAATCTAAACGTTAGATGTCAAATCTAAACTTTAAATGTTAAAACTAAATATTAAATGTTAAATCTAAATGTTAAATGTTAAAGCTAAATGTTCAGTGTAAATCTAAATGTTGACCTCTAAATGTTTAGGATATGTAAATTAGTCACAACCCTGTGATTACTATTGGCTTTTGCTTTGAAATGCAAATGAACATTGTGATGGCTCCTCCCGTCTCCGACATGGAGGATTTCACACCACTAATATCCATGGGAATTCCTGCTCTGCTAGTGCTGCTAATGGCTGTCCAAAAAGCTGGCTGTTCCTCAGCTACTGTACTTGATGCATTTCTGATGTTTTATTTGCTTTTGATATCACTCAGGTAAACCATGACTGTAGCTGAGGAATATCTATCTACCTTCTTGGACATCCATTAGCAGCACTAGCAGAGCAGGAATTCCCATGGCTACTAGCAGTATGAAATCCTCTCTGTTTGAGAGGGGAGGGTCCATCACAATGAGCATTTATTTATTTTATTTTTAATTTAAAATTTCATTTTTTTATGTTTTATTTTATTTTATTTTATTTGTACAACCTCTTTTAAAGCAAAAGCCAATAGTAATCATATGGAAGTGTACAATTTACATATCCTCTAAACATTTAGAGTGCATCATTTAGATTTGACACTTAACATTTAGAGTTAGATTTAAGATTTAACATTTACACAGCAATAAATAATATGAGGAAGCTTAACACTGTTTTACTGTTTTTAGAATGAATTTATATCACCCCCTCTTCAAGCAGCTTCAGCTCAGGTTTCTTTCACAGAACTTTCCTCCAATGATTAATCTACTTTTTGGGGGGGCTTCATTTTTTTTTGACAATAAAACTTGACTGACCACAGCACAGTTAGCAATTGAATAAATAGACCAACTCATCTAAAAAAAATAAAATAACAAAGTTCAATATTAAGAACATGCATAAGAATAATATTACCAAGTTAGGTCTCCTTATATCACATGACATCCACCAAACTGGTGTAGTGAGGAATAACCATTGCTTAGCAAACTTGGCTAATAGCTATGGTCATACAATAACAAGAATGTTCTTAATGTTAAGGTTCTAATATTAATATTAATATTGCGCTAACTATATACCATATACATACAATATATTTTAGCCTAATGGTAGTTTGCTGGTTGTGTTTACCAGCTAGTTTGCTGGTTGTGTTTAATCATGTATATAACAACAACAGCTCAGGACCATAGGTTGTGGTGGGGCAGGACAAGATTAATAATGACATACACTTCAGCAAAATTAAGTCAAGAGGCTATCACACTTGAGTTATGCTATAGGCTACTATCTAATGAATTTATAGAGTAACAGACTGTTATAACAGCCTGTTGAAAGTTGACAACAAACAGCCATCCAGCATACAGTTGCTCGTTTTGCATGGTTTTGATTCAGTTTCCCATTTCCACACAGAAAATCTAATATTATTAACCATGGTTGACAGGCTTCAGCAAAATTTCCAGCCCAATTACAGCTCAAAATTCAAACAAAAGATCTGAAACCAGATACAGCCAGAGATCCCTCAAATAGTGATTATTTATTTATTTATTTATTTTAATTGCTGGTCACTCAAAAGATAATTAGTATCTCAACAGAATTTGAAATGTATGAGCCATGAGTTAGGGCTTTATGAAAATTACCATTTGTTGAACGTTTATATATCTGGTTGGGCTCTGCCCCACTAACACACATAAGTGAGCCACCGTTGGTATATAGTTAGCACAATATTAATATTAATATTATCTCGTAAAGGAAATTGGCTAGCTACTAGTCTGCTGGAGAGGTAACATTAGCTGAACTAACAATTGTCTTTAGGTAGCTTAGCTAAAACTGTAAATTAGTACTAATATTAGTAAAAAACAATATTAATACTGTATTACCCATTGCTGTTTTCATATAAATTCAACACTATCTGCATGCAAACACAATCTGTAAACCTGAGCAATACGAGAACAATTCTCCTACTGTCTTCCAGCATAGACATAATAAATATAAGCAATGAAAAAGTCTAGTTTGAGGTACCATTGTCCTCCAAGGGCTGCCTTGGTAGAAGAGTGGACTGCATATCTGTACTTGGGATCTGAGGTGGTTTCTCTGGCGTAAGGCCACCATTAGGCACAGTTGTGGGTTTTCTGGGGGGAGGTGGAGGAGGCACAATAGGTCTTTGCACAGTGACCACCTTTGGACCAGGTGAACTTGTCCCTAAAGAGAGGACTGAGAGATTAATAATCAAGTAAACCCCAAAACCGCATAATCCAGAGACTACATTATTGCATGCCAAACACACACAATCATAAGTGGAATAACTTTGCAAGATGACTCATACATAAGATTGAATTGCTCTACCCCTCAGTCATTCTTGATATGAGAGACATGTTGCCCTGCACCATCACAATAGCATTTGTTAGATGTTTCACATACCAACCCTCCCAAAGAAAATCTACAGTGAACCACAGTGAACAGTGAAATTCTGTAACATGACCATCCCTTCAAAATAATCAGTTAAATAAAAGAATAAAATCAAATAAAAAGTCATGAGATAATGTAGATAAAATCTACTGTCCAACAAATTGCAAAACAATCAACAAAACCATCAAATCATAATTTGAATATCTGCAGAAATGATCACACATACATTGTCATGTAGTTTTTCTTTTCTTGTCTTTTCTTTTTTAAGGAGGTTGACTGGTAGGCAGGGTAGCCTTGTGGTGCAGTAGTTAGCACTGTCACTTCAGAGCAAGAAGGCCTTTTTGTTCAGAGTTTGCATGTTTTTCTTACATCTACGTTGGATTCCTCCCACAGCCCAAAGACATGCAGATCAGGTCAAATGGCTACACTAAATTGCCCATAAGTGTGAATGTGAGTGTGAATGGCTGTTCATTTCTCTGCATTAGCCCTGTAATAGATTGGCGCCCTGCTAATTTAGGGTGTACCCTGCCTCTTCACATGGGATTAGCTCCAGCTGCCCTGCGACCTTGATAGATAAGCGTAAGTTTTTAGAGATCTTGCTACTTTTCTGCAGGTATTTTTAAAATATTTTTTTAATTAACACTCACTGGCCATTTAAAATAGGCCACATATACAACTGCTTATTCATGCAATTATCCAATCAGCTAATCATGGGGCACCAATCCAGTGCAAAAAAATCATGCAATTACAGGTCAAGAGTTTCAGTTGATGTTCACATCATACATTAAAATATGGGGGGAATGTGATATTACTTTTCCTTTACTGGAAAATCACTCACAGCTGCTGAGAATGTCCTGAATGGATAGCTTAAAGATCACCATGTGATTGTGATGGATGGTACCACACAGACACCCTAAAGATGGCTGTGGATGTTGTTATAAACCTAGCCTAAAGACTGCACTTGCCAAAATCAGTTTACAGTCACATTTCATAGAAGAGAAATGATTTATAATGGCATTATTTGGCATCATCTAGAGGAGGATGGGTTCCCTTTTGAGACTGGTTCTTCTTAAGGTTTCTTCCTCATGCCTTCTCAGGGAGTTTTTCCTTGCCACCATTGCCTCTGGTTTGCTCATTAGGGATAAGTTTTTTTTTTAATTAAATTGATATCTGGACTTCTGCAAAGCTTTGCGAGAATGTACTTTTTTAAAAGTGATTATACATAATGGTACGAAAAACATCCACTAACTGACAGTTCTGTGGGCAAAAAAAACCCTTGTTGATGAGGAAGGTCAGAAGGGAATGCCCAGACTGGTTCAACAAAAAGGCTATGCTAAACACTCTCTACAATCATGGTGAGCAGACAAGCATCTCAGAACAAGCCAAACCTTGAGGCGAATGGACTACAACAGCAGTAGACCACATTGGGTTCAACTCCTCTCAGCCAAGAACAGAAATTTGAGGCTACAGTGGGGTTGAATAGATAATTGCATGAATGAACAGTGGTACAGTTGAAGTGGCTTAACAAATACAAAACCTTCTAGAAATCTATTTGGAAATCTATTTTTTTCTTTTTTACTTACAAACTAATACAGAAGGTGTAAAATAGGCATTTAAGGCCAGGTTTCTATTAAAAGGAAATGTATGGTACAGAACACTTTAAGAACAGTACTGAAGTATAGACAGTCTAGATAGACTAAACATTCACTTACTATTATCTAGGTCATTGAGTGCTGTTTCAAAGGGCTTGGTGTTATACTCTGTTGTTGCTGCTTCTTTTGCCTTGCCCTCATAATCAACAGGGGGGATATTAGGAAGATTCGTAAGAGTTTCGGGGGGATTTGGGGCATCCATATGTGAGAATGGTTCAGCATGGGCTGTCTCTGGTGGTGAAGGCTCAAGTGGAGCATTGCTGGACAGGTCTGTCTCAACTACAGGCAGAATTTCAGATGTGGGTGATGGAGAGCCAATTGCAACCTTTCGTTTAGACTTTTCTAGAAGAGTCAGCAGTCGATCACAAGACTTATGCTTAACAGGGGTCAACTCTTCAGCTCTCGCTAGAGCAGAGACCACTGAAATGGTTTTGGGTGAGCTGGACAAGGGCTTCTCTGTGTGGTTAGCTGCTTTGAGAGATTCAGTCATCCAGTTTTCTTCCATTGATTTGTTAGTTGTTGATGGAACTAAACATGTTGGGAAAGGACTGAATGTAAAAGCAGTATCTGAATCTGGGGTTTCCGTTGCTGAAATAGGGGAGGCTGTATACGATAGAGCTGGACTGCTGGAAATTGGAGTAACAGAAAGAGAAGCCCCAGGAAATGAATGCTCAGGGGTACCATTGGGAGATATATCTAGAATAGAAGTGCCACCATCAGGAAAGTCATCAGGAATAATTGGAGGTGGAATATCCATATCAAGAATATCAGGGATTTCTGGATTGGAGGTTGCTTCCTCTGGTAAAACATGTGCAAATATATTTGCTGATGGACTTATTACTTTGGAATTGAGTCTAATAGGAATGTCTGGTCTTGGGTTATCTAACTGAGGACCATTTTGGGAGACAGGTTCTGGAACTGTCAGGGCAGGAGGCTTAGAGGCAGAAACTGCAGGAGGAGAACTATCTGGAGCAAAGATATTTGGGTTTACTCTAACAGGTGGAACAAGAGCTTTGGGAACCACAGGTTTACTAACTGTGGCCTCTGCCTTGGTAGGAGTGGAAATGCTAGAATCTGAATGATCGAGGACAGGGGTAGCTGGTACATCCCATTCTGAGGCGTCTGTCTTCTCTTTCTCATCCTTGTCTGTCATGCTGAATATGGTCTTCTTTAATGGTGAAGAGACCTTGAATGGTGTCTCCAAACCTGGGGACTTTTGGATAGATTCAGGTATAGATGTCTGTTCTAAGACTGGAGCAACATGAGTGATGGGCTGAATCTTTTTATTTTTCAGGGCTTGTTTGATAAGATCTGCTTCTTTCTTCTGGTTCTTATCCAGCAAAATAGGCTTTGCCTTTACTAGTGAGGTTTCAGGTTGAGAAAATTGGTGGTTCTTTTTGTCATCTTTAAAGACCACACGAGGGGCCATGCGATTCTCCATAACTGAGTTGATTGAAGCAATTAAGGGGTTAATGATTTTTGTGGTGGGAGATACAGGAGGGATAGTTTTGGGTTTCTCTGGGATGGCAGGTTTGGTTTGTATCTTGGAAGATTCATCACTCAGGAACCTTTCCCTCAGGACTTTAACTTTACTCTCTTCACCCTGGAGAGAAATAAAACATATGCAGAGTCATTTTTTTTAATTGAAGTAGTGAGATAGACTTAACTGAAGTCAAATTAAACTTAACCAGAATTATACTACTTCCCTTTTCAATTCATGTTAGTAAACAAATTTGTTCTGACACACAAATTTACACCTTGCTAAGTTATATTAAATATATTTGTATAGCTTTTTTAACAACAGACATTGTCACAAAGCGGCTTCACAGAAGTATATCACTTTTGAATATAATCTTATGAATCTAAA
>JAQQZU010000020.1:3004022-3014620 GCA_030068025.1 Parauchenoglanis punctatus | reverse complement strand
GAAAGGATTCAAAACTGATGCCAAATTAGCCACATTTCTGCTTGAAAGGTAACTACCCCTGCTTGATTTATGATTGATTTGATATTTGTAAAAAAAAAAAAATCACCACAAAGCTTAGATGGTAATGTTTGGCACATATCTCATGTTACTGTGATGTTGAAGTCAAGCTAACATCAATTTGTTTCTGATAGCTCAGGCTACTGGTTAGCAAGTTGCTGAAAATATTTTTGTAAATTGCCTAGGCAGTCATTTCGATTTGGTGTTTGTCCTGATATTTATGTGTGCCTGTGCTCCCACATCTAAATGCTCTTCTAAGTGCTTTTCTGCTTATTTAGCACTATTCATGACAGTTACTGTTAAAAAACAAACACTGAAGTATGTGTGTGCTAGCTATTTTGCCGAATAGACATTACTGTAGATTACTTTTCATTGGTGAAAAGATTTATTTTTGTTTGTTTGTTGACCAGCAATGTTGATATTTCACAACAGTAATGTATAGCCTCGGCAGCTGTAGCCACTTTCACAGTGCAAAATAATCCAATGAAAGTCACTGTGGCTTTTTAGACCTTATTCTGGGTGCATCTTGTTCAAGATTTAATATAAACAGCAGGCTTAGAGTCTGCATTTCAAGTTCAAATAAGCCTACTGTTTAAATTTGTGCTGTTTACCCGACCTCTTTTCAGTTGCCATGGTTACTGGCCTGCACGTGCATGGGCAGCATCCTTTGACGGGCAGGGCTTTGGAGCGCAGCAGAGAAGGAGGGACCTCAAAATTGTTCAAATGTTCAAGTTAAAACCGCTCTCTTCTGAATCCTAGCGACTGCAACTTTAAGTCTTTAAGTTGTTAAAGAGTTTTGTTTGAAACCATGGTTTGGAGTAACTGTTGTTGACAGTCAGACGGCTTGTGAAAACAGTTCTCTGTCTTGGGTACTTATCACAATGTAAAGTACAAGATTGTAATGAAAGTGTAAAATGTGGCTCAAAAGTCTATCGATAACATGTTTACTGGGGCAGCAAGCAAACCAAAAGAAGCCAATCATGGCACTCAATGTACTCTGAATGACCCACTATAAGTAATGCACAAAGACTGTGCTGAGCCTATGCACTGATTGTGTTGTTGTTTTTAGGACAAACAAATTAATCTATTGTGCTATTGCATCTGAATTTACAGAAAGACATCAAATAAACAGCTATCAAATATCATAGCTATAAAGAAGTGAGTATGTCCCCCCTCAGTTTGATTAAACAGTTTGATGCCTTTGCTACTCTCTAAATACTCCCTGATTAGAGGTGACAGTACAAAGTGCTTTGCATCTTTAAAAGCCACATATGATCAAACTCACACTTTGTAGATAACTTCAAAGCTCCATGTTATCATTAAAAATGCATCTCCTGCCCGCCGCAGTCTAAATGTCACTAATAACCCACTAAATGCCCAAATGTACAGAGAACACTTGCACTTAGAATTTAAATGTTGGTTCATTGCTACTGCTTTTTCTAGTGAACAGCAATACATTTGGAAGAGCGAGAGGGGACAACAGGGTTTTAGAAATGCAGAGGGCTGACACCAGAGAAAGTATGTCATATGAACACAAGAGAACAGAAGAACAGTTATAACCGCAGGGGAGGAAAAGTAAAGTTGGCCGAGAATTGGAACCTTCCACCTGGAAGAGTCAGAGACGAGTCTGAAATGAAACAAATGAGAACATGGCCATCAACCGCGAGAAGAAAGACAGCAAATGTGAGTCCCTCCTATATCCATCTGTGTCATACAGCACAGGGTCACCTGCAGTTCAGAGCAAGCTAGGGAATGGATGGGATGGGAGAAGCAGTGTACTCAATGACTGTGAACAGGAAATCAATAGTAACATCCAGCACAGATCTGCAGCACTGCAGACCAGCAATACAGTGCAGTAAAATAGAAAAAGTGGGACAGAGAGAGTAGGAGAGAGAGAGAGAGAGAGAGAGAGAGCGAGAGAGAGAGAGATTTTCCACTTTTCATACAGTGAGAGGAGATATTCTGATATCTTTTCTTTTGTTATTTGATGTACTGTGTTCTCAGCGTCTATCTAAATGTTACATAAAATGTTGGATATAAATGCAAAAGTATTGTTGTAAAAAAGAATTGTACAAATTGCTTTTTCGAATTGCACAGCATGTCATTCCTTAAGCTAGAAAATAAAATATTTATTTTTGTAACCATGCATGAGAAAGCATTGTTCATTCAATGTTGAGTGGTGAGCTGAACAGCAAAGTAAGCAGAGTTTTATTTGCTTGGTCTTTCTATACATTAATTACGTATTTAACATGAAAACATGAAATTGGATTTATAAAGATAAAATTCAGTTTAGTTTTATTAGTTGACTAACCGGTTAGAATACACAAGATATGTATATGTATATGTGATCCAGCAGCAGTATAAATTCATACTCACAGACTGAGCTGTTTTAATGGCTACGAATCGGTGGTTGCCCTCTTTCCCGCATACATAGCCGAAGGCCCGGTGGTCTGTGATATCCTTGGCGATGTAGGAAATCTCATGAACTGCATGGTGGTGCTGAAGAACCTGAAAACAAAAAAAAAAAACAATTACACAGATTCACAAAATTATGTAAATATATGAAAACCAAACATAAGCTAAACATGGAAAGGAACAGGTTTGTAATAGTGATGGGGATGAGACCACCTATATCAAGACTGAGTCAAGGCCAAGACCATAAAAGGTCTAGTCTGAGTCAAGACCAAGACTCTGGGATTTTGGGGTGGTCGAGACTGTGGAGGGCACGAGACAAAGTAGAGACTGAGACCTTAAATAAAGTCAGTTTTCAAGACCATGGATTTAATTACACTCATTTACCATTACCCCTGTTAACACTCAAAAGTGAAATTTCTGAAGAGGAATTTGGGGATTAGAAGTGTAGAGAAGATCGAGAAGGTCGAGTAGAAGTGTGTTCAATTCCGAGACTGAGCAAGTGAAAAGATGGTTTCGAGATCAAGACCAGACTCGAGTACAACAACACTATTTTGTAGTGATAAAACATAGGAAAGAACAGAAGAAAGGTTCCTGTTTGGGGATGCCCAGAAGTGCAAAAGCAAAACCCAAGAATCCACGGTTATAATAATGTGACATTTCTGGGCGTTATAGTTGTTGAAGTTGTTATATTAGGTTATTTTAGTGTTAAGCATGGTTGACTGAAAATTGAATTGAGTTAAGCCTAAATATTTAAGAAAAACCTGTAAATTAAAAGGATACAATGGCTTTAAATGCCCATCTTAAATCGTCATTTTATTTTACAGCGAATTAAGAATCTGTTTTTAAGTAAGGAAATGTGTATTAATTAGAAGTAGCTTCTGGTCCATACATTGAATGGTGGATGTTTAAGTACGCTATAGCTTACAGTATGTGAAATTTGTTAGGTTTGTAAAAGCTACTTGGTACCATACCAGTGTAGCTGTTGTATTTTGTCGGTAGTTCAGCAATCAACAATCTACGACGAAATTTTTAAAAATAATTACAAATTGTTGTTTTTTTTTTTTACAAATTTGCTTATTATTTGAAAAATTGGACTATATTTACAATTAAGTCCTATGATCATAAGGGCTTACATTATTTATCCCCCTTTTTTTAAATTGGCAGAGGTCAAAGGCTGGAATAAGTCTAATAATGCCTGATGTAAAGGATTTCATAATCACAGATTCTGTAGAAATAAAGAACATCAGACCGTCGTTATTAGGAAATTTCCTGCTTGGTTATCGGCTGATAAGGACACTTTAGAATTTGATTCATTTCTGAAAGCTGCAGCTGGTATCGGCCAGCTGATACCTTCAATAAAGCTGATAAATGTCTGTCTGTACTTCTGCTGTATGCCAGTATGTGACCTCTTCAGTAGAACGAGTCTTCAACCATGCAGGAGACAACTGCTCGAATCTCAGATCATGCCAAAAGAGAAGAGTTCCAAAACGAGGCGCAGAGTGTCAAGAGCTCATAAGGGAGTCTCCTCCAGCCTGCTCCTAAACTCCTGTGTCCCTACTGGAGCAATACAGCAATCATGTACTGAACTCATCCGCTGCAAGTGGCAATCATCTCCTCTCCACCCACTCGGCTCCTACTCATTATAACATCAGCGGCATAATTTCTACTCCTCACTTCAAGAGCCTGACAGTACATTTGAGGGTTTTGCAGTCTGTGTCATCTCATGGGGATTCATTTAACTGTAAGGTGCTATTTTCTACTCTTAAACACATGGCATAGCACTTGACATGTTAAACAAACAGAGACTTCTTTCAAGAAACAAAAAAATATAAAAGGTTGATTGGTTGAAAATAGAAAAAAAAAGACTAATTGCACTATGATTTCATGCATCCACAGAACTGCGGAGCATGGAGCATTTGTAAGACCTAGTAACTAAAATGTAGGATGGGTAAAAACATCAGGTTTAATAAAATTTCTTGCTTTCTGCTTGTGGGTGCATGGGTATCAAGCTAAATAAAACATGGCAAATGTCCAATGTCTGGCTAAAAATCCACAAAAAAAATCTATGGCTGAACAATATAAAAACGGTTTGTCTTTGAGGGATTAATGTAATACAAAGCGACAAAAGCCCCCCTTCACCATCAGCTTTAATCTTTCAAGCACTTTCTGAGCCTTAGATGTGAAATCTCCCCCTCAAATAACTGTGCCTTCTTTCCTTCTGGGTGGCTTGAAATTGGAAGCAGAGAAAATCCTTGAAAGATTAATTACTTGTGAAGCCATTCAACAGCAACCTTCCTCTACCAATTTCACGGAATGCAATGTTGCCTTGAGCTTGTAATACAAGGATGTGATACCACCGTAGAGGGCCAACTTCCAATTATAATGACCTATTAAAACATTGCACATACAAATACATACACATGAAAGGTACATTCACAAGAAAGCAACATGGCTACATGTACCGCAGACCTTATCCTTATCAATTAAATAATACAATGTTATAAATAGAACCTGCCATGCTGGGAAGCTTTATTTTTTACTGAACAAATAAAACAAAGAAACCTTGGTTAGCATTACAATTGGCAAAGCCTCATCCTATACGGTGGGGTCCAAAAGTCTCAGAGCACTAATGAAAATGGTCATTTTGCATTCTTTTCTAATTTAATACAACAATTTTCATTACAAATTAAATTACTGATAACTTGTGTAAAAACTTTATAGCATGTTGACTAGCTGGCTAGCTAGCTCACTGATCTGTACATTCCTGTTAATGGTGCTTTGTATAGTCAGCTGATGAGCTTCCATATTTTAAGTCAAAATGTATATTCCTGAAAAATATCATTTTCCATGTCTGCTAATGATGTTTCTAACACTATCTATCAGATGAAACACAGCTAGCCCACTTAGGATAGCTAGCTAGCTAAAATACAATGAAGAGAACAAAGTATAATGCCTTTTCCTTTCTCCATATATAGAAAACGGCTGAAATATTGATGAAACTTTTAAGCATAAGTTGCCAACTCTGAATATGCCTCGCAAGAAGCAAACATATCTTTTATTTGAAACCTTAAATTTGAAATCTATATTTAATGTTTGAATTACACAAAAGGAATGATAAATTATGAAAGCTATGACTATATATGTCATACAAATTTAATAAAATCCCAAATCCGCCCAAAGGATTCAAAGGGCTTGAAAGCGACAAAAGGATTGATTGGTGTCTGTTTTTTTTTTTCAGATCTTCAGTGTATCTTTCAGTAAACAAAAAATGAAATGACTGCTGATTCCAACTATGTATTAGCACACAACTTGGAAACAATCCAAGCTTATTAGGAGGGTCCCAAGACAGGGGATGTGTTAAACCTTGCCCCGGTGGTATATTAGCTTATCTCTGAGGGTTGGTGTGCTGTTTAGATGGAGAAGAATGAGAAGCAGTGGATGGTGAATGGTGCTGTTAAAGAGATAATGAGAGACTGCAGTCCAAAGCTAAGCCTCTAAAACCCACATATTCACAGCTAATTAAACAAACAGTACACACACACACACACACACACACGCACATGCACACACACGCGTGCACACACGCGTGCACACACAGTCAACTTATAAACAGCAATGAAGTTGAATACGAATGCATGCTAATTCACCCGAGCTTTATGGAGTCTTTTTGTATCCACAGGCCAATGGTTTGTGATAAACTGTGCATTTTACCACTCTATTGAGAGTGTTTAGGCCAGAAGAATTTAAAATGCTTACTTCCAGCTCATGCTAGCTGGATTATTATGGGCATCATTGAAAGCCAGAGAAGAGAAATGCTGGAAGACCTGGGATTCCAGACCAGGATGCGGTTTCCTAAAGTAGCACAGGGAACAGAGGCCCACAAATCCCTTAAGCTACACTGATATCTATCTTTCGCCTGTCAACAAGACAGACCTAAGCCAGGCCTGTCAGAACATCCCAAATAAGCCTGCCCCATGTCACCAGCTTTTCTTTAATTCACTTCTAATTCTCTTTATCCAAGTAACAGCAACCATCGTTGTCCCATAGCTGAAAATGACTGGGTAGTTGGCCAAACCAGAAGGGACTTATGTTGTATATACAGTAACAAGGGCAGCTTATCAAACCTGCCGCAATGAATTCGTAATTAACGTTGCTGATCTCACAGTCTTCTCAGTGTGTGTGTTTAGTGTGGTCGCAGAACACTGTCCTTAACACTGAAAGTCCAATCTGTGGGGTCGATTTTAGCTCACATTTACTGATTTTCGGGACAACTGTCCAAGTGTTAACTGCTTCATCAGAAAAAAACAAGTTTACATGCAGGCAATGGCAACCTGGGCAGCACGGTGGTGCACGGTTGGCACGGTCATCTCACAGCTCACTGGGTTTGAACCTTGTGGCCAACTGGGGGCCTTTCTGTGTGGATTTCTGTGTGATGTTCACCCTGTGCCTAAATGGGGTTTCCTCCAGATGGTCCAGTTTCCTCTGACAGTCCAAAGACATGCAGATTAGGTCAACTGGCTACTCTAAATTGCCCATAGGTGTGAATGTGAGCATGAATTTTTGTTCATCTCCGTTTAAGCCCTGTGACAGGTTGATGACCTGTCCAAGGTGTACCCTGCCTCTCACCTAAAGTCCGTTGGGATTGGCTCCAGCTTCCCCAAGACACTGATGGATAAGTGGTATAGATGATGGATGGAAAATGCCAAACAATGGGAGCCATGAGAAGATAATTGGTCCTGCTCTCTTGGTGTGAAGGATACTTTTCCTCTGAAAAGGGTTTATCTGAAGTCTCGCAGCTGAAAAGACACACCCACTTTACAACATGTCACACCCACTTCAGTACTTGATACACCTCCTGAGACAACGCATGTTAACACCTGGAAGTACAGCTGTAAGATCCTAACCAAAACCCTAACATTAACTCACGGTCTATTAAGGCTGGTGTACTGTATAAGATGAAGCTCCATGAAGTTTTTTTTTTTTAATGCTTCCAAATCTGCTGCTTGTACCGAGACTCAAGTGCCACTACCAAATATACAATTTTGGAATAGTTAAGACATCTTAGCTGTAGATGTCTTAACCATTCCAAAATTGTATGTTTGGCAGTGGCACTTGAGTCTCAGTTAATTGTACTAGAATTGGCAGCCAATTCTAATTAGACCCTTCTCTGTGAGGGAAAACCTATGATATATGCATCTATTTAGAACCTTATATATCCTCCAGACAGACATACCAAAAACACATTGGGGATTTTAGTGTATAATATCAAGTATTATGTGGTTTCCATTAGCCAATGCCGGAATGAATACAATCTGATTTCAAATAAAAATAACTTATTGATGCAGGTGTTTAACTGACTTACGAGCATATCAACATGGAAAAAAACCCCAGTGTGAATCATCCATTTCTCCTCATTCCTGTATGAGTGTTTGAGAGAGTGAAGGAGAACAATAAAAGCAGAGAAAGCAAAGAAAACAGTTTAACTCGTACCTGAAGAGGCAGCTTGTATAGAGAGGTGGCTTGGCTCTAATTGTTCAATATTTCACCCTCTGAAACACAAACTAGCATCTGCTGGCTTGAAGCACGCCCAAGAGCTATAGAGTACAAAATCTTCAGGTTACACATTCATCAAGACACAGCAGAGGAAAGGTAGTAGCGCTAACACTTTGTTTTTTTCTGACACCTTTGTCCTTTTGGAGGTGAAAAACAGATGGATGATTCAACATTGACTGATCAACCCTGTAACTACAATCTCTCTCTTGGGAATGTGTGCTGATGTAATGAAATAAAAGCAGTCTACAACATCCTAGATAAAATGAAACATTCTTATAAAGAGGAACTTATTTCATGTCTTTTCTGAATGCGAAGCTTATGAGCTGCAGGATAAGTGGCTTATCTGAACTGAATTCTCAATGTTAAATGACTTTTGTGCTCTTTCCTGCCAAATATTTAAAGCAAGGGCTGGTATTATGTATAGTGTATGATGTTCTCACAACCCATTTACTCATGGGCTCAAGCTGTGCAGAAGGCATGAGAAGGCTCATGTGGTCATGTATTTGGTATCCTGTGGCCACATGATAAACATTTGTCCCTATCAAAAAATAACCATGTCAGCTCAGCAATAATAAAATTAAATTAAATTAAAGAATACAAAAAACACAAAATATCTGAAAAACAATACCACAGATAATACCTGTTACACACACATATGGTTAAACTATACACAGGAATGAACTATTTGAAGGTGTGTGTGTGTGTGTGTGTGTGTGCATGCAAGATGCGTGTAATTGATTTGTGCTATATCTATTTATCCATTTTTGCCCCAGGAAAAGCCTGAAGAGTCTTTATTTATATGTTTGCAAAAATAGAATATTTTCATCATTTTGTGTTCAGAGCTTGTAAAGTATCAAATATGATCAACTGGGTTTAAAAAAATGTAAAGGTTAATAGTAAAATAAGAAACACTGCCCCCAGTGGTGGGTATTAACAAGTTACATTTACTTCATCAATTTTACTTGAGTAGTTAAAAAAAGATTTTTTTTACTATTAAGAGTCATTTTAAAAGAGGATCATCAATACACTCCTCCTACACTCAACTACATGTGTAAAGTAGAAAATGCATTTACCCCCTTATATTTGCCTATGTCCCTCCTGTTATCTGTATATAGATAGATAGGTGGATAGATAGATAGATAGATAGATAGATAGATAGATACATACATACATTCATACAGAGTCAGCCAAAAAAAAATGTATACACACTTCAGGAAAAAAATGTTTTATAAATATTTTAATACTAAATTTATTCAGACATCACAAGTTACCTTTGGCCTCTACAATTACAGGAGGTGCTCAAAGTGGTGGCCATTAGCTTTCAGACATTTATGTGTAGAAGTGTTCCTGAAGTGGTATACATTTTTTTATACACTGACTATGTGTCTATATATCAGTTCCAAGTTTTCTGACCTAGTCCTGGGACTATACAAGGCTAACAAGGCACTGAAAAGCTTCATCAAGAACTCAATGTGGCTGTGGAAGACAAGACTGGAAGCCTATTCCAAGGCCATCACACAAGTCACCATAAAGTGCGGTATACCAAGGTGATGCACTGTCGCTGCTGTGAATGCTGCTGTATAGGCCTGCATAGGCCTCAATGTGGACACATGGTGGTCAAGAGAGGGAAGATGATCAGATCTGAGGGAGTGGAATTACCAGAGGGCAAAATAGACTGATGAAACTGATAAAAGAGTGCCTCAGGCAGCAGCAGACAGAGGATGGTGAGGAAGAAGAGAAAGCATAGTGGAAGACCAAGCCCCTCCATGGGATGTACCACCGGCATATAGAGAAAATGGCTAACATCAGGAAATCCTACCAGCGTCTAGAAAAAGCAGGTCTGAAAGACAGCACAAAGGCTCTGATCATGGCAGCACAAGAACAGGCCCTAAGAACCCAAGATAATGTATAGAAACATCTGCACCAAATATGGGCTAGAAGTTCCCAAGTCCCGATGGGAGACACCACTGAAAGTGGTTGAGAATTACAGAACTAAGATCCTGTGGGACTTCAGGTTCCAGACAGATAAGCAGCTGCTGGCCAACCAACCAGGCATAGTGGTGATTGATAAGGAGCAGAAAACAGCAGTAGTGATGTGACCCAGCTGACAATAACATCAAGAAGAAGGAGTATGAGAAGAATGAGAAGTACCAAGGCCTGAAGTGTGGAAGATGCAAATGTGGAAGGTGTAAATGTGGAAGTCCAAAGTGGTTCTAGTGGTAATAAGAGCATTAGGGGCTGTGACTCCCAAACTTGGAGAGTGGCTCCAACAGATGCCAGGTACAACAACTATGTCCAGAAGTGTGCAGTTCTAGAAACAGCTAAGATACTGCGCAGGACCTTCAAACTCCCAGGCCTCTGGTAGAGGACCTGAAGTTGAGGAAGACATACATGCATACCACCCCCCAAGTAGGGAAGGTGAGAGGAGGATATACAGGTGAAACTCGAAAAATTAGAATACCGTGCAAAAGTTCATTTATTTCAGTAATTCAACTTGGTGAAACTAATATATGATATAGACTCATTACATGCAAAGCGAGATATTTCAAGCCTTTATTTGTTATAATTTTGAT
>JAQQZU010000020.1:2992623-3003922 GCA_030068025.1 Parauchenoglanis punctatus | reverse complement strand
AATATGCTGTGTGTATACATATATACTGTGTGTATTATATATGGGCTCTTAACCCCAGGACCGACGAGTGTCAGTCAGTGGCACGCAGGAGTGCAAAGCAACCCATGTGGCACCCCATCCACCTGCAAGGAGGTATCCATTATGGACAACATACATCAGCAGGCACAGTGATTGTGTGGCCTGTCACTGCTGTACGACGGAGTGATGATTGTAGGTCAGGATCTAGTCTGTTGCACAATGGTACCAGGCTCTGACTGCACACATGGCATTCTGTGTCAGCCTGTTTAAGCTGCCATGTGTAATGTTGTGTGCTCCTTAGTGGCTGTTGCGCTTCCCCACAGCTGCTGTCAGATACTAAAGGGACTGCCACCCGGGCCACTACATGTCCATACGCAACTGTGCCGCCGGCTCACCACCCCCAACTCCTGAGAACCAAACTCTCCCCGACATCCCAAGCAGCCCTACTGTTATATTATCAATTATTATAAAATTAACTTGACACATTCTGTGCATTTCGTTCAAAGGCATCTATCAAACACATCTTACATGACTCCATCCACCAATCCAAAGCATCTTACATGGCTTTGTTTCACCAAGAACACGAGAACCAGCTCAGGAGTAATACTACTTTTCAGCGCAGAGCAGGATTAGCTCAAATGGTGGATGATGCTGTGGAAGGAAAACTCCCCTGGTCTGATAATGAGGCAAGGTTTTCCATGCAGATTACCAAAACCAATCTCTTAAAATGTGTAAAATTAACCAACAAAATTTCAGCCTTCAAGAACATCCAACTTGACAGGATGTCAATTGTTTTTAGTGGGGGGTGATTTTTAAATGAGGCCTGATTATTAAACAAAGTATAAAATTATTAAATGATGAAGTAAGTCACTTAAAGGTCCTTAAAGGTCGACTATGTAAGATTCAGTTCACTGCAACCTACTGAATGCCCTCCCATACTCCTCCCTTTCCAAGAGTGTACTAGAACGTACACAGCACCAGCAAACACAGATTCCTCTGCTTTCTTCTTCATTCTCTTTCTTTTATCTTCTTTGTCTTCTTTCCGGTGCTTCCTAGCAGATTCATGCTGTTGCTTGCAAAACACAAAACGCAAAAGGCTACTGTAGCAACACAACATGACATCTCTGTGAAAGTGGACACGCTTCCTACGTAGCTATAAATGGCTCATTCTAAGCTTAGGAAAATACAACGATTCAGAATTACAGGTAATTATACACTAATGAAAACATAGTTACGAATATTATATTTCTGCTAATAGATCGCTTTAAATCCTACATAGTGAACCTTTAAGCAGTCCTTTTACTATTTCTTTCCTAGCAATTTAAATGATTAACTTTTACTTCTACTTGAGAAAATATTATTTTCAAGTTACTTTTCCTTGAGTCCAGTTTTTAGTTACGCCACCCAACTCTGCGTGTCCTAAACAGGCCAGGGCGACTACAGAATGTTATATCTGTTATAAGAGAGAGAAAAGTTCTATCTGGAAGGAGATTTATAAATGCCTTTTGGTCTATAGTATAAAACCCAAACAGATTAAGATAAACTGGATGCCTATGTGTGTCTGTGTGTAGATACACTATTAGATAAACTTGCTCATATTCCTTGCCCGAGATATTTTTTTAACAGCGCTGCCGCCATAGTTATCTTAAAGTGGAAAAATATTCCTTGTTCTAAGAACATTTTGCTGCTCCCTGTGCGGGAGAAGTTATATATTTTCTTTTTATTACAGAAAATTTGCCTTTTGGTTAAAAATAAAAAAGGGGCAAATAATTTTTTGTTTGATTGTTTTTACACACACACACACACACACAAGCTAAAAGAGAGAGATTAAACTCAATAGTAGCTCTTGTCGAGTCACAAGAGAGACAGCAAAGCTTCCAAACTCCCAATCTGTACGCTAAACCTCAGCTCTGTCCAGCCTGCAGAGACACATACTGCTTTGAGTGACATTAAACATATACGTGTTCATCCTGCCAGAACACTGAGGCAAGAGCGAGAGCGCGAGGGAGAGTGACAGCATACTTTTTTTTTTGAAGTATGCAACATTTGTGAGAGACTGAGAATGGTAGCTTAAGTGACAAAACCTTTTTCTGTCTTTAGCTGCTGTGTATCTATAGTTTTCCATTATTTAACTTTCATAGTCCACAGCCGGTGCTGTCTGTTTAATGGATTTTCCCCTGACTGATCACCTCTCCAGTGCTCATTTCTCCTTCTCCCTTTCTCCACACAAGCTTCTCGAACATTCCACCGCTCCTTCATGCACACAAATGTACTCATATCCACATGCGCACACACACACTCAAAGGCATTGCAGTGACCTGCTTCATCAGACATGAGCTGTCATACTTTAATAGCCTTCATTAAGAGAGTCAGCACTCTCAAGCTCACGTTACATTAGCCACAGCACTAAATGATAAGCCAGCGTTTCCACATGTCCTTGTCACAGCAGGCCAAAAATCATCCATGTTAGCATCCAAAAACCTTGTCTTTTTGGCTCTCACTCTAACTTACAGCCAGCTGTACAATTTTTGGCACTTGTGTCTTGTGTCAAGAATGTCTATGACGCTAACATTCAAAATATGACAGAAGTCTAACTTTTATTCTAAGAACATTTAAAGGTCCAATATGTAAGATTCAGCCAACTTGAATGCCCCTCCTTTACCCCTCCCTTTCTAAGCATGTATTAGAATGTACGGTGGCCATCAGGTGCCAAGTACTTACATTCACACTCCCTGGCTTTTTCCATGCTAAATAATAAGTATGATCATCCATTTTTCCAAAATTGGGTTCGCAAACACCGATTTGTCTTCTTTCATCTTCCTTGTCTTCCTTTCTTTTTCGTTTTTTGTTGTCCTTTCGGTTTTTCCTTCCCGATTCATGCTGCCACTTGTAAAAACAGGAAACACAGAAGGCGCTCTATAGAGGTCTGTCTGTTCTGGGCTACTGTAGTGGCGCAACATGGCAGCTCCATGAAAGAGGACCCGCTCCTTACGCAGATATAAAAGGGCTCATTCTAAACATACAAAAAAGCTGATTTGTAGTTACAGGTAATTATGCACTAATGAAAACATACTTATGAATATTATATTACATTTCTGCTAATAGAGTCCCCTAAATCTTACATAGTGGAGCTTTAAAATCTATAAAAAAAAATTTGTTATAGTATAAAAACACATACAAAAAAAGCTGCAATCAGAACAGTGGGATCTGCATTTCAATTTATCACAGTCCCTGTAACTGCTTTAAAGGTTCACAATATGCCAGTTTTTGATTTCTTTAGTAGTTAATAAAAGCTTCAATAAAGTAGTTAATAAAAGTACATAGTAATACATTTTCTATTTTACATCCAACATCATAGCACTACATTTTCTGCAACCTGAAAAAAGGAATTAACATTACCCTATAAAAAAAGTATGCCACGGGATCTAACTCATTTGCATTCAGCCATTGATGGTAAAGTTACTAGTCAGCTAGGTTTGCTAATACTAACATTAGCGGTGCACCCTTAGTCAAATGGCTGAAAATAGATTACAACACCGTCATCTAGCGGTGGGGGGTTTAAACACCGTGCAAAATCGATACAGTGCTGTGAGAAAAGAATATTGCGATACTCAAGTTATCTGTAGCCTATACTGTGCTGTAGAGGAATGACATTTAATTCAACTATGTAAGTGCCAAGCAATAAAAACTCTTCAACTTGACATGAGACCTCGCCTCACCAACACACTCACATGCAACATGCTAGGTCAAGGTGAATATGTTCATAATAAATAATTGCACATTAGAGATAAGAGGCACCATGTTTTTTATTCTGATCGCTCAACCTTGATGACCCTGTCTGTCTCTACGCAATACGCTGCTGCCACAAAGTCAGGTAGGCTCTAATTAGAGGCTGTCATGGAAATTGTCCGAGTTATGGTCAAGGCTTTTGATTAGAAAGAGAGAGGCAGAGAGAAGTAGAAGTACACAGATGACTGAAGGGCTCTCCGCCTCTCCTGCTCCATGTCTGCAGGCGACTAGGCCTGGGAGAGAGGTAATTAGTGAGGAGAGGACTGAACTCAATCACAGTTGCCACCTGTGCCAACACACACATAGACACACATGCACAAAGAGCGAACAAGCGGGTGGGCAGTCAAAATGACTCCCTCGAGAGAAGAATTGGCGAGAACTTCAGAAATCAGCCGCCCATGGCTCCCTGTGGGGATGGTGCAGCATATGGAGTGTGTGTGTGTGTGTGTGTGTGTGTTGGACGGATGCTCTGTGTGTAAGAGTTTGAACGGAAGAGCTAAAAACTTAGAATTGAAAGTCTTAAGAGACAAAGTGATAAATTATTAAAATTAATAAAGTGCTTTGCCTAATGCTTCTAAGCAGCAGTACCTTGAGTTCTGGAGTGCTTGGTTTCATAAAAAGTATCTCCTTAAATTTTAATCCTTTTTTTATTGATGCAGTCCCCTTTCCTCTTCTCAGACACACACCTGCACGCAACACACACTCTCTAATGATATTAGAGTAAGTGGAACAGACATAGTCATTTACATCAACATCTGTTTTCATGTGCGTCAAACAGCTTTATTGGACCGGTCAAATCTCATTTCCATGCAAATCAGAAACAGCGAACGTGGGAGATGACACACCGGGCGTGCCGGGGCTGACTTATAAAACTAAGTGCTGATTGAAACGGGTAACCATATTGGGCAAATTATGGAAATTGTACATGATTGGGGTGAAGGATCATTCTGCAAATTTCATTTCTACACGTCCGTAAATTATACACTTACAAGGCAATTTTTTTAAACATCCTAGGAATAGAAAGCAACTACACACACCTGAGTCCTACGATACTGTGGACTGCGTCCAAAGTATTTTTTAGTTTTTACGATGTTGTACTACATTAGCTTTTTTAGCAGGTGGCCAGTCAATATGGTCAATTTCTCAATGTCTTCCTTCCCTCTAAAAGACTCCATCTCTCTCAGTTGAAGAGTTAATAATTTGAGTGGCTGATTCTGGCAGGCTTTCAGAAGGCCAGGCCTCAATGCGATTAACTGAGTCACTGTGACTCATTCAGAGTTCTGCTGAGTCGCATTAATGAAATTAGGAAGTTGCTCCTCTTCATCAGAGAGAGGCACTAAGGGAGATGCCAACAAGCAGGAGCTGTGAAGTGAGACACACACGAATATGAAGACATTATATTGAATTTAAAGCCTGACTCTGTCACGGCACAGCTTGGCAATGTTACACTGCACTGAAATTAGGTTTTAAAACATAAGCAGATAAGATGAGTAAAAAAAGGATGTATTAAGAATCTATCTTTTAGCACTAAGTGTCCTGTGTAGAATGCATAAGGGGTCAGTGATTAAGATAAAGGTCCACTATGTAGGATTTTGAGGGTATCTATTAGCAGAAATTAAATGTATATATATAACAATCTACTTATTAAATTCATAGGTATGTTTTCATTAGTGTATAATTACTTGTAACTACACATTTTTGTGTTTTTGTAAGCTTAGAATGAGCACTTTATATTTACATAGGGAGCGGGTCCACTTCCACTGAGCCGCCATGTTGAGCTGCTACAGCAGCCCAGAACGGACAAACCTCTAGAGAGCACCTTGCACGTTTTGTGCTTTCACAAGTGGCAGCGTGAAGAAAGGAAGACAAGGAGGGAAGAAAGAAGAGGAATCAGTGTTTGCTGGTGCTGGCTAACAAGTTTGAAAGCCCAAATTTGGAAAAATGGAGTACCATACCTATTATTAAATGAGTGCAAAATGCAAGTACTTGTAGTTAAGTAAAGTAAAATGTAAGTACTTACAAGTACACTAACGGCACCTGATATCCACCATATGTTCTAATACATGCTTGGAAAGGGAGGGGCATTTAAGTGGTTGAATCCTACATAGTGGACACAAGGTGTTTGTGTGTGTATGTTTATGTGTGTGTGTGTGTGTGTGTGTGTGTGTGTGTGTCAGTGCTGTTAATATAGGGTGTAGCATGGTGTCCTGAACTAGTCTATGATTCTAAAGTATTCAAAGACTTACTGGTATTTAAAAAATGTCCAGTGAATTCTCCTCATGAGTGTGACCATGCCTCAATGGCATCTATTTAGGAATTAAGGAACGGGTTTGATATGGTTTTCCTTGATTTGAATGTTAAGGCCTTCACCATAGACTTTTGAGATGTTTTATTAATGATAAGATTTATCATTATCATTGAAGATGTTTTATTATAGGTAAGATCCAAGATGGCGCAGCGGATGGCAGCCTTGGTACCAACTTCTCCGTGCAGACCAAGTCACAGAGCTCTCAGGGAAAACAAAAGGAGGCGGAATCTGTTTCTACATAAACGAAGGTTGGTGTTCAGATGTCAGAGTGCTAAACAAAACATGCAGCCCTCACTTAGAGACCATTTTCATTGACTGTAAACCGTTCCATTCATCGCGGGAGTTTTCCTCGTTTATTCTGGTCGGTGTTTACATCCCACCTCAGGCCTGCGTTAGTGAAGCATTATAACACCTGGCTGACCAGATAAATAACATTGGAGCACAAACACCCAGACACCCTGCTCATTGTGCTTGGTGATTTTAACAGAGCAAACCTCAGCCAAGAACTGCCAAAATACAGACAGCACATTAAGTGTCCTACCAGGGACAAAAACATCCTGGACCACTGCTACACCACATTAAAGGATGCCTATCGCTCTGTCCCTCGTGCTGCCCTGGCACTCTCCGATCACTGTCTGGTTCATCTTCTCCTGACTTGCAGGCAGAACCTAAGATCTGCAAAGCCCGTGGTCAAAACGGTGAAGAGATGAACCAGTGAGGCAAAGCTGGAACTGCAAGCCTGCTTTGACTGTACTGATTGGAGTGTTTTTGAGGCTGCAGTGACAGACCTGGATGATCTCACTGACACTGTGACATCCTACTTCAGCTTTTGTGAGGATGTGTGTGCGCCTACAAAAACTTTCCGCACATACAACAACAATAAACCCTGGTTTACAGCAAAACTCAGGCAACTTCGTCGGGCTAAGGAGAAGGCCTACAGAAGTGGGGACAGAATCCTGTACAACCAGGCCAGAAACACACTGACAAAGGAGATCAGAGTAGCAAAGAGGTGCTACACTGAAAAGCTGGAAAACAGGCTTTCAGCCAACGACCCTGCATCAGTGTGGAGAGGCCTGAAAGACATCACCAACTACAGGAAACCATCTCCCCACACTGCAGAGAACGACCTGAATTTGTTTTGCTGCAGATTCAATAAACCTTTTTTGACACCTCTCACCCTCACTGACCACAACTCACACCCAGCACCCACTGCCATGCCCCTGCCCCTGCCCCTCCCCACTGACACTGTACCAGCACTCAGGATCTGTGAAAATGATGTTTGTCAGTTCTTCAGGAGACAGAAGATCAGGAAGGCACCAGGTCCAGATGGTGTGTCACCCTCCTGTCTCAAAGTCTGCGCTGACCAGCTGGCCCCATATTCACACAGATCTTCAACAGATCACTAGAGCTATGTGCAGTTCCCTCCTGCCTCAAGCGCTCCACAATCATCCCGGATCCAAAGAAAACCTCTATCGCAGACTGGTGTTGACCTACCTGAAGGACATCACAGGCCCCCTGCTAGACCCCCTACAGTTTGCTTACTGAGCAAACAGGTCAGTGGATGATGCAATCAACACGGGACTGCACTGCATCCTGCAACCTCTCGACTTCCCAGGGACATATGCTAGGACCCTGTTTGTGGACTTCAGCTCGGCGTTCAACACTATCATTCCAGAAGTTCTCCACACCAAACTCACTCGGCTCACCGTACCGGCCCCCATCTGCCAGTGCATCTCAAACTTTCTGACAGATAGGAGGCAGCAAGTGAGGCTGGGAAAAATCACAACCAGCACACGGACAGTCAGCACTGGCGCCCCCAGGGATGTGTCCTTTCCCCTCTGCTCTGCACCTCAGGAGACCCGTCTGTTAAACTCCTGAAGTTTGCAGATGATATGACAGTCATTGGCCTCATCAAGAACAGTGACGAGTCTGTATACCGATGAGAGGTCGAACAGCTGGCCCTCTGGTGAGGTCAGAACAACCTAGAGCTGAATATGCTCAAAACTGTGGAGATGACAGTGGACATCAGGAAGAGCCCCCCAGCATTGCCCCCTCTCACACTACTCAACAGCAGTGTGTCTGCCGTGGAAACCTTTAGGTTTCTCGGATCCACAATCTCCCAGGACCTGAAGTGGGCACCAAACATAGACACAATTGTCAAAAAGGACCAGCAGAGGTTGTACTTCCTGTGCCAGCTCAAGAAGTTCAACCTGCCTCAGGAGTTGCTGATCCAATTTTACTCTGCAATAAACCAGTCTGTTCTCTGCTCATCCATCACTGTCTGGTTTGGTTCAGCCACAAAACAGGAAAGGAAAAGACTACAAAGGACAGTCAGGTCTGCAGAAAAAATCATTGGTGATGACCTGCCCTCCATTCAGGACCTATACAGATCTAGAGTCAGGAAACGGGCAGGAAACATCACTGCAGACCCATCACACCCTGGACACAACCTCTTTCAACTCCTTCCCTCTGGTAAGCGCTACAGAGCACTGTACGCCAAGACAACCAGAAACATGAACAGTTTCTTTCCACAGGCCATCACTATCATGAACACTTGAATCAATCTCACAGCATCAGTCAATATACTTGTGCAATAAACCAGTCAACAACAATCATCCACTGTACCTAACTGGACCCTTTGTGTATATAAAGTAACTGGTTACCCATCCCATATTTATTCTATATCCTATATTCTGTATTTATTCCAGCATCTTGCACTCTGCACAATTGCACTATGGTCTTTTTTGCACATTTCCTACATACATGTAGATATGTATATACAGATATATATTTCTTTATGGTACATGCACAAATGTTTCTCTGTAAAAGCTGTATACATACAATTTTTTTTTAAGCACACCAAGAGCAAGGTAAAACTGGAGTCCAATTCCTTGTATGTGTACATATAATTGGCCAATTAAGCGGATTCTGATGATTTGAAAATAGTGACAGTACTCATATTAAATAAAAACTTATTGATATAAATCTGTTGGCTCTGTGATCATATAATTGGCCTGAGGCCATTTTACTATTGGCTCAGTGTTGGTAAAAGGTGAGTTAAAGGTGGCTGAAAGGCTGTTGGCTCTGTAATTTAATTATTGACCCAATGCTGGCACTTAAAATTGGCCCCATGGTTGGCCGGATGTCAGAATGTTATCTGGGATTTTATCTTGTAATATTTGAAGAACACTTTTTATGAAACATTTTGTGTATTTGATCCACTGATTAGGTAGACCAGCTAGGTCTCAAAAACATAGCATGAACTGAAAAGCTAAACTGGTCAAGTGGATTTTTCCAGCAGGGTAACGAGAACTCTCTCCATTTTGATTTGCTGTTCTATGAAGCTCATGGGCGGATTTGGTCCATTGGCCGTTTTTCTTTTGCAACCCAAAACACAAAATTTCTTAGGCTTTCATGCTTCAAACCACAAAAGGGTAGTTTATCCCTCAGTGAAAATCATTCTCAGGTCTTCTCTTTCATCAAGTCTTAAAAATTTGAGATGGGAGTCACAAAGCCCTTTTCTAGCTCCACTGGTGTTGTAGTCTTGCTCTGCCTTTTGCTCTATCTCTCTTGTTTTTTATATTATTTTACTCTGCTTTCTCTGTACTCTATAATCATTTGTCAACTCGGGTCTCCTCGAAAAGCCTCATAAAAATGTGACAATTCTACAGAGATGCTGTTAAAGGTCCATCAGATTGTCTGTCAAGTCTTTTCATACTGACAAGTTATAGCACTCATAAGCTATTTGTAACCAGGTCTCAGACTGACCAACAGTGGACAGCAATACAGCACAGGGAATAATGGTGAGGAAAAAAAATTGTCATGGTTTAATAAGCCAGAAAGCACCTGACAGTGGATTAAAAAAGGGTATAGAATGAGAGGGGTAGACAGAAATGAAAAGAGATGGAGGGGAGGAGCAGAATAAGGTATGGCCTTGAAGGTAATAGAGGACAGCACTTTTCAGGTCTAATAAAAGCTTTAAAACAGCCACAGTGACAGGACCCAGTCCTCCTGCCTCATAGCCTATCACTGTGATATACACCCAGGCTACACACACACACACACACACACACACACACACACACACACACACACACACACACACACACAAGCCTGACTCCTCTATTTTTCTATAACAGCTCTAAGTCGTGGGATTACCACCACAGTGACACAAGAGCTCTGTAATAGAAAAGAGCAGCAGAGGCTGGAGTGTCATCAGCCTCTCCACAGCGATGTCACCTCTTCACAAAAAGCACTTTAAACAAGGCATCAGACATCAAGTAGGACCTGGGGAATGACATGCAAAGAATGTCTATTAGATACAGACCCCTGATTCTCCTGCTAGTCCACATCATATAAACAGGGGTCTGCAATTTAAATAAAAATTTAATTAGGCTCCAACTAATAACTTATTCTTTATCACAATTCATTATTGATATTTAGATATAGTTATAACTTCAGTTGACTGGGTTTATTTATTTATTTATTTTGCCCATTAACAATAAACTAGGAAACATGCTGCTATATACACTCACCGTCCACTTTAATAGGAACACCTGTACATTCATGCAGTTATCTAATCAGCCAATCATGTGGCAGCAGCACACTGCATAAAATCATGCAGATACAGGGCAAGAGCTTCAGTTAATGCTCACATCAAACATCAGAATGAAGAAAAAGTGTGATCTCTGTGACTTTAACCATGTTGGAACCAGATGCGCCGGTTATTCTGCTCCTCCCCTCCATCTCTTTTCATTTCTGTCTATCCCTTTCTATTTCAGAAACGGCTGACCTCATGGGATTTTCACACATACCAGTCTCAAGAGTTTACACAGAATGGGACAAGAAAACAAACAAACAAACAAACAAACAAACAAAAAAACACTGAGTGAGTGACAGTTCTTTGGGAGGAAACACCGTGTTGATAAGAGAGGTCAGAGGAAAATGGCCCGATTGCTTCAAGCTGAAAATCCAAGGAGACCAGCAGTTGATCAAAGCCATAGAGATTACCTTCATTCTGATGTTTGATGTGTTCCATCAATATTTACATGTGGAAAGTTATATGTATTCAGAGATGGGTTATGCATCTGCTTAAGTAAAATGTCTGCATACAGTTGTGCTTGAAAGTTTGTGAACCCTTTAGAATTTTCTATATTTCTGCATAAATATGACCTAAAACATCAT
>JAQQZU010000020.1:2971745-2981965 GCA_030068025.1 Parauchenoglanis punctatus | reverse complement strand
GATGATGTTTTAGGTCATATTTATGTAGAAATATAGAAAATTCTAAAGGGTTCACAAACTTTCAAGCACAACTGTAACTCACTTTTGCTAATTCACTCACATTCATCAGTCACACACTCATTCACTAACTCTCACATATTCACTCACCCATTAACTCACTCTCTCACTTAAACTTTACTTCACCCTCTCACTTATTTATTCTCTCATACACTTTCTTACTCATTCACTTTTCTTACTTTCTCACTTATTAATTTACTTACTCATTCACTCTCTTGCCTTTACTTTCTCACTCATTTACTCTCTCGTTTATTAACTCTTTCACCCACATATTAACTGTCTTACTTGCTCATTCACTCAATCATTCACTCTTTCTCAGTTACTCACTCATTCACTCTTTTCTTACACATTCACTCAGTCAATTACTCAGTCACTCACATCCAATATCTCACTCACTTATCCAAAATCTCACTCACTCACTCACCCAATCTCACTCACTCATTCGCTCACATATCCAAAATCTCCCTCACACACTCACCCAATCTCACTCACTCATTCGCTCACATATCCAAAATCTCCCTCACTCACTTATCCACTAACTCACTCACTCACTCATTCCCTCCCTCAATTATCCAATATCTCACTCACTCCTTCCCTCCCTCACTTATCACCCACTCACTCACCCACCCACTCACTCACCCACCCACTCACTCATATACTAGAGATTCTTCTGAAATCAAGGCAGTATCTATTGCTCTTCTTTACAATTCCTGAAACTATATATAAACAGAAAAAAGAGAAGAAGCCAGAGAGAGAAAATGGAGGAATGTGCTCTACATGTGGACATAATGAGTTTGGATGTGTGTGTATGTGGGTGTCAGTATGATTGTTTTGGTGTGCACCCGTATGCAGACTTGGAGACATCACATCATGTGAAGTTTCTAAAAGTTGAAGAGGACCGAGCATCAGCCTACATCTCCGTCCACAATCTAGTGTCTCTCTGAATCCATGAACCACACAGCTCCAGCCACAGAGCTGAAGTCTCGCTTTACAACATGAGCACTCTACTGCTCCCTAGTGCTTTATACGTCATCAACAGCTGACCAACATCACTTATATTGCTGATCAAACAGTAAAAAGCCCAACAATGAATGAAATCACATGAACATACCACATTAATTTATTTCTATCCTTTTGGAAAATATCAAACATGAATTTAAAGAGACAATCTGTTCGGCGAAAAGCATCTGTATTATAAATCTATCCAAAGATTTGAATAGATATGCAGTTTAGATTAGTTTAGTTTTTAAAAAGCATCACAGTTTATGGCACTAAATTAAAAAGTGTATAAGCTGCATTCAGGACACTGCATAGCAACCAATAACATGGAGATGCAACGAGACAGTATGTATATAAGAGATATAACCAGAACACACACACACACACACACACACACACACACACACACACACACACTTCATTACTAGCAAGAAGGCTGATATCCCTGATGTGCCAGCTGAACACACACAACCTAATGACTTCCAACAAGACTTTTCATTTTCGTACAACGATGCACTCTGCTTCTTTATTAAATTAAGCATGCTGCTGTTTGTCTTCCCCTCCCACTTACTATACCCCCCCTCCATCCTCCCTCCATCCTCTCTTGGAATCTGTTTTAATGACGCTAACACATTCCACACGCATCTCATCGTTTAACCTTGTCTTTCTCTTAAGGTCTATCCACTGTAACCAATCACCATTTACCAGGAAACAAAAAACATGCACGTTGTGTATTGTTTATCTTTCCTGGGTTAAAGCTAAAAATTCTGAATTAGTATTCAATGCCAAACCATGTTTCAAAGGCTTGCTGTGCAACAGTGACTCTGCCGTTTGAAGTGACTTTAAAATATCGAGTTCATTAAACTTCAAAGCATCGCGCAATGAATACATCTCCAACGTGACACGTCGCGGCCCCCCTGTCGAGTCCCTGTACACCAAGAGGCATGACACACTAACAAACGAACACATGCATACACACACACACACACACACACACACCACACACGCGCAAAATCAGACTGCACATTCTATTTGAAATTCATGGCATGTATCTGGAGCGGCCCGAGAGAGAGAGAGAGAAAGGCGGGCACATTTACGATGTACTGCATTCATTCGGGATGCTATCCAGAGATATGCCATTATATATTCGGCCTCTTTAAGAAAAACGGCTCGGAAGCAGTATTTTGAGGGAATACTTCTAATCATAGTCTACAGCATCTGTAGTGTAGCATGTGTGATTACTGTGATTCATTGTTTAAAAAAAAAAAAATCAGGGTTCATCGTTCAGAACTGAAGATAGAAGAACATGCATGTCTACCAATACCGGCAGTTGTAATCATGAAAATGATGGATTTTTAATCGATTCTGCAGTAATGTGCAAAGAAAAGGTATATTTTTGATCTATAATCCTTTTACAAATTGGTCCAAGTGGCCGACATTTTCTCTGGTAATCTGCTGCTTTTCAATGTCTCTCAATGCACCTCAGAGTGCTAAACGGCACAGGGAGAATAACAGTGTATTTAATCACTTTCTATACGTATATTATCACGAGGAACGTTTTTTTGTCATGTCAAGTCATTTGGAAAGCACATTTAAAAACAATAAATGTTGTACAAAAGCTCAAGTCAGTCAAGTTAATAAAATTAGACTGATAGAAAAAAAAACATCGTCGAAACAATTCTAGTACAAGTCTTTTTTTATCATTTTGTTTACAGATAAAAAAAATAATTGTACTAGAATAGACGAATAAAAAAGAATAACAATTAAATGTCAGATGAAATGCAACATTGCAATAGATAAAATATTCATTTGAAACTTCGATCAAACACACTGAAAACACATTTTATTTTATTTTATTTGGAAAAGACGACGTATTTTTTTGAGCAATAACTCATACTGGCATACGCCAATGTGAAATATGTGTGAAAAATATGTAAAGGTTGGCAGGTAATTGATAATATAAACTATAATGGACAAAAGTATGTGGACACCTGACCATAACACTCATATGTGCTTGCTGAACATCCCATTCCAGAGTCAATCCTGCTTTTCCATTATAATAACCTCCAGTCTTTTGGGAAAGCTTTCTACTAGACTTTGCGGGGATTTGCGATCACTCAGCTACAAAAGCTCAGGCACTGATGTCAGGCGAGGAGTCTTGGGGTGCACTCAGAGTTCCAGCTCATCCCAAAGGTGTTCAGGTCAGGGCTCTGTACAGGTCACTCCTGTTCTTCCACTCCAGCCTTGCCAAGCCGTGGAGGGGTCATATGGAGCTGGCTTTGTACACAGGCGCATTGTCATGCTTGAACAGGTTTGGCCCTCTTAGTTCCAGTAAAGGGAAACTGTAATGCTACAGCATACAGAGACATTCTAAATAATTGTGTGCTTCCATACTTTGTGGCAACAGTTTATGGAAGGACCACATGGTCAGGTGTCCACAAACTTTTGTCCATATAGAGTATATACAGTATAATGTACGGTATTTGGAGGAAACAGCACTAGATATAATGGCAGCGTAATATCATGTAGAGAGGATTAAATCACATATTATACAGCACAAGGCTATCATGGACAGTATATTTTCCTGTGCTGAAAAGGATATCTGCTGACATGTAACTTACATAATGGAAGCCCATCCATCCATCCATTATCTATACCGCTTTATCCATCTGGGATAAAGCCATATCTGGGATGTGGAGCCAATCCCAGCATCTTCGGGCGAGAGGCGGGGTACACCCTGGGCAGGTCGCCAGTCCACCACAGCATAATGGAAGTCTTCTTGTAATTATTTTTAGAAGAGTTATTCAGAATTTAAAGATTATTGTTTGTTTGTTGGAAATTAATATTAGATAACGTTTTAAAGAGAAGAATTTGTGGTTAGTAGTGTTGATCCGATCCTGTATGAACACCTCAAAAGTACAATGGAAGGGTCATACAAATCTAAAGGAACTTCTAGGACATAAACAAACCTGATGTCATAGCCATATGGTGACCGGTCAACGGTTAACAGAATCCCCTTCGCATTATTCTCTCCTTGATAAAACTTGATTTTTATTTGATTTGTAGCTTTTCTGTCACGAAAAGGCGTGTACCGGTTTTGTCGGATTAGATTTCTAAAACAATTCCTCTGATTTCAGCCTTTAAGACCGTTGTAATGAGATAATCTTTAAGAGCAAACATGAAGCAGACAGTTTACCTGCATTATACGTCATTTCTTTTTGTTAACTGCTCATATATAAATCATGTAGATCTTATTAATATGTTGTTTAAAATCAGAGACTAGGCATACAAATATGACTGAAGCGCCGGAGTGCATTTAGATCCGAACTCGGGAAAATCGAACGTGGAAGTTTCCGAATTCCGACTACAATGAATTGCAGAAATAGACTTCGATTATCAGGAAGCGTTAGGCAATGTGGGGTTTGAGATCTTTTGTGAATATAGTGAAATATACTGAAATCTTGGGATGTGTGTAATCCCACATATGCTTCAGGTGTGAAAGAGAAGGTTTAATTTTGAAAAACATTGCAGTATTCCTTTAAGGCTTGCAAGAAAATGCACTTATTTTCCTCTCCATGACTACGGTGCCCCTTCTGATTGATGAAGACAACTGCAAACTATTAATCAGCTGGGGTATTAATCAGAGTGGTCTGTGTGTGTTCATGTGTGTGTGTGTGTGTGTGTGCGGGGTATTCATCATTTCTCCATATGAACACCTGGAATCTAATGCCATGGTGCTCATACTACCACTCATCATCAATCATTATAAAGCACTTTGAAGAACTGTGTATGTGTGTGTGAGTGTTTGCATACATATATGAAGCTGACTATTGCTTCCTTCATAGTCATTGGCTTCACAGTTCTACTTCTTATGAAAAATCGCACAAATCCATTCAGACGGATGCGACGACACACAAAAGGACGAGGCGAGAACAAGCGCAGGAGATAAATAGACAGTGAGAGAAAGAGCAGATTCACTTTGTAGTCATAGTTGCTTGGCCAATCTATCAGAAACAATGGTTTTAAAGAAATCTGACAACCTTCATTTCACTCATCCGCCATGCAGCACCATGAAGCACTTCATCCTGCACCCTACAGCCTGTCAGTGAATTACAGCCGTCCCCTGAACATCAGCAGCACACCGACACAGAGCCGCAGCATTGAGGGATGGATAGAGAAAGAGAGAGAGAGAGAGAGAGAGAGAGAGAGAGAGAGAGAGAGAAATACAAGGTGAGTGAGCAGGGAGAGTAATAAATGTCATAGTGAGACTCTGCAGTATTAAATAACCTGAACCTTTGTCCAGACAGACGCTGAGCTTATCACCCACTGGAGACACTGCAAGGTCCCACACACACACACACACACACACACACACACACACACACACAAACAGTTTGGCAGGTACTCCAGCTGAGTGTTTGATATCATTTTCCGGTGTGGGATCACGCTCAACATTCACACACCCTTCACAAGACCACTGCAATGCCTCAGGAAGAAATAATTTATGAAGAAACAGAGACAGTGAGAGAGAGACAGAGTCATTGATTCTGCTGTAATTAAATCTCTCCTGTCGCTGCTGTGACCCTGGTGCACACACTGACAAAATCGTCGAGAAGAGAAAAAAAAATAGAAGATGAAATATTCCTCACATGCTGATAGAATGAATAAGGAGAATAAGGAGCTGAAAGGCTTGGCTGTGTGTCTCACCGGATAACTGATAGACAGTCATGCCACTGCAAGATAGAAAACAGTACATGACCTTTCAATTCCAGCTTAATATAAGTGCAGAATAAGTGAATCAGATTTAAGGAGCAAAAAAATGACTTTCTTGTACAACCTGACCAATAGATTAAAGCTCGAGGTCCAAGATTGAATTTAAAAAATAGCCAAGCACTGCAAAAGAGGCTGAATTTAATAAGACACAGAGTTACAAAAATGTAAAACATTTTCAGTTAGTAAGATGATCATCAGTGAATAAATTAAAAAAAAAATAAAAATCCTACAACCGTACTACGCTACAACACATAAACCATTTTACGTGCAAAGCATCATTGCAAGACCATATGGCTTGATTGATGACAAAGCAATAAATCACATTTAATCCAATAATAAATAACAATTTTCTTATGACAAGTCATAGCATACTCATATCAGATGAGCTTATAGAGCAAGTCAAAACATCCGAATAGACATGTAAATGAAGATGTATGCTGAAGAAACATTCAATCCACTAGGTTGTTATGATCACCAAAAAAATAAAGCTTTACAATAAATAAAGTTAACATGGTGGTGTTATTATTATTGCTATTATTCTTATCCATACCTATAGATAAGTGACTACTAATTTCTCTGACCAGTTTTGTTGCGCGACCCAAGATTTTGAACCTCGTCTCCGAATACAGCTGTGATGTTCGTGAATGCGCCTAAGGCTACGTCCACATTAAATGGCGCTTTAAAACGGAAACGACCTCCGTCCAGATGAGCATTTCCGCTCCATATCAGAAACGACCTACAGCCTTAGTAACACTGCTGAAAACACGTATCACATACCATTCACGTACTCTGGGCATGCGCGTGCTGGTATAAACAGGAAGCAGATTGTCTTCTCTGCAGTTGGTTGCTTAGTTGCAGATCGCTCGAATTATAGCTTGCCTCCTGCGCATGTAGGCAGCTGTAGCATTATAAAATGCAGAATTTAACTGCACAACAGCCCCGAGCAAAGACAACAAGGTCAGAAGCACTTGTTATTTGTTAACCATGCTGCGTTCACCATTGGCTGCTGAGGCTGATGCAGTTTGTTTACTTCCGGAAAAGGGTCACGTGATGGGAGTGTGACAAATCAAGGAAGGATACGTCATGACTGATGAGACCCAATAAGGAAGCGAACGCAGGTGTCATTGTTTCCAAAAGTCTACGTTTCTAGGTGTGCACACTAAAATGTTTTCAAACTAAAACAGTTTCAAAACATTCTGTTTTCGCAGCTCGGAAACTCCAGATTGGTATGGACACCCGGCTTAAACGTGGCTTCCAAGTGCTGGAGGTTTCTTCACAATAATAAAGTCCACGATCCAAAATTACAGAAGCAAAAACATGATCAAGAAAATACACGGACCCGAAAGTCTGTGAAAATCCAAGAGAGTAGCCGAGCATTGAGGCAAAGGTCAGGCTACACAAGAAGCAAAACTATTATTCAGGGTCAGAAATGACACACAGAAATAGAGGCAAGACTTCACAATGTGAATGAATGTGAATTGTGCTTATATGGTGAGCAAACGGGAACAGGAAGTTGTGTGAATATTTCAATACTCTGGGTGGAAAGGGAGTCCTCTGCTGGCTGCTTATTTTGAGCAATAAAGCTGATAATGTCATGAAATAAATCATATTTTTTCCCTGTTATCTAGGTGTGGCATATGTACCTGTGTGTAACACTTTATCTTACGCAGCAGAGTTTGTGCTACCTATAGTGTAGATGAGGAGCTTTAAGGAGCATCTCTTTTCCATTCTCCACCTGATACATTGTGCAACTTTTTGTAACATACGTGATGCTCAGGCCTGTGCACAGGTGCTCCATGAAAGGGGAGTTTAATCTGGGACCAGTGATCTGTCAGTCACCGCAACAACCCTGAGGCATCGCCGTCAGCAACTGTGACCCAGCGCTACTTCAGGGCACTTTTTCATTCGTCACACCATATCTGCGCCCGCTGTGCTGTCACTTTCTATTGACGCATCCATTCAATAGCATCGCCGTCTTTACCTCAGCTACAATTTCAGCATGAAATACAAGTATTACAAAATCAACAACAAAAAACGGCAATGCATGATAATAATTTCCGTATGAACAACATGATAGTCTAGATAAAATTTACAAATGAAAAAAAAAAAAGAAAAGAAAAGAAAATGCTGTATTCATGGGTTGAACATGATAGCTAGTCATATCTGGTAATATAAACGTGATGACTGTGCCCCTGAGCACATAACTAGAAACCATCATAAATGTCTTTATTGAATAATAAATGATTTAATATGTTGCCAAGTAACTTATTAAAACATTTTAGGTGCATGTTTACACCTGTATAGCCTCACGGACCTATGAATATGCATGATATGCAAATTAGAAACGACAGCATTGAATCTAAAACCAGTTAGTTCACTATGATGGACATAGCTCACTTATACTGTATTGAATTTAACTGTGGGGAACATTAGCACACAGGCAGCCAGCTGGTTAAATGCTGTAACAGGCAAATAATCAATGGCAGGTTGAAGTGTTTTATACCACAGCAAATTGCCGTTACAGCCATTTTTTATTTATTAAAGTATGATGTACATTTTACCCACTCTCAGTTACTTAATGTTGTGGAACATCTGTGAAGCAGTTTAGCTCATGTTAGTCCCTAATATAGCAGCTATAAACAGTCGTTCCTCATCAGTCTCTCCCTCTCTCTCAGGTAATGAAACAAAAAAAAATGCAAAGCGCAAAGCTCTCCCTTCTGAAGACTTTCTCCTTTTAGGAAACTTGACCTCTGACTGTTACAAAGACCACACCATAAAAAAAACGAAACAAACATTTCATTACAGAAAACTTCACTACATCAACAATTACGCATACTGTTATAATACATACATTCATGCTCAGCGTCCGCCATACAAGTCCCTGTGTAAGTTACTACAGAAATAATTGTGTGTTACAACATTACAAGCGCATTCATTTAAACCTGTGACTTGCCAGCACTGTTTTTGAGCTGTGATGTTTACAGAAAGGTAATCAATACCTGACCAGTCAGAACCGAGAATTAAACAGAGCTGTGGTATATGAAAGGAACGGAAACACAACGCGGTGCGCTGTTCTAGCAGCGTAATCAACACCGGAGTTACGTTATAGCAGCTATAAACAGTCTTTTAAATGCTAAAATATGGTGAAAAACCTACAAAGCACTATCAACCGCACCTCAGTCCATAAATGTTTAATAAATGTCTGCTAACATAAAACTTCATGACATCAATGATTACATGTTTTTCTTTGTTAAATAACAAGACATTTCGTTTTATTAGGCTTGGATTAGAGGCTCCTTGTTCCTTGTTACTATAGAAATGATAAAATATAAGGTCAAGCACATTGATATAAACATCTCATTATCTCATCTCAGCATATAAATGTTAATATAAACATCTCATTATTTCATCTCAGTATATAAACATTAATATAAACTAAATTAATGATCTAGTTTCTCTTACAGCTGACCTACTGTCAGAGCCGTGCTGTTATACCAAATTAATCCACACCTTCAGATTGAAATTCAACAGCACTGTGTTGCTAAGTATAAGTTTTACCCAGGCATTAATTTATATAATCCAAGAGAGAATTCTTCAGCCGGAAGAGAACCAATTTTTAAAAATCTGTTTTTGAGTCCTGTGTAACACTGCCTGAGGAACAAAATGGCTCCTGCTAGGTTCCATTGTGCCTATAAGTCAGTGCTAAGTGCCTTCCCACTGGCCTGCCTCTCCCCACGCTCATCATTTACTTTATGAAAACCTCGTCCGTGGAAAAATAAAAAGCAGCTTTATTGCAACAACAGCATCAGGTAAACACTGCAAGGGAAGAGTGCAATAACTCAGTATCAATAAAGCAATAAATCTATGGCATCCTGTTTCAAACTCCTTTCATTGTACTGTGACTCGGAAAAGGCTTCTGATATGCAGTGTAATTGGAGTGTACTGTAAGCAGGGAGTACACTATGATGCTGTTTGAAGGGGGAAAAAAACAGATTTTAATAACAGCCAACAAGGCCTGAGGGAGAAACACACACACACACACACACACACACACACAGTCAGAAGATGTACAATATGCTTCAACGGAAGCAGGCACTTCATTCAATTGTCTGTTGTATCTGCACAAGCAGACAATTTATCAAGTAAGAATCACTGCCATATAGATTTTGTGAACACATCCAAACAGAAGCACTGAAAGAACATGCTTTCTGCTCTCAGATACATTAGGACTTAATGTGAGCTAATGAAATAGTTTAGATTAAATTAAATAGGGCCATTTTTTTACTGCTTTGAGGACATAGTTGGAGCCAATCGCAGAATCTTCGGGCGAGAGGCGGGGTACACCCTGGGCAGGTCGCCAGTCCACCACAGGGCCAACACAGACAAACAGC
>JAQQZU010000020.1:2958556-2969148 GCA_030068025.1 Parauchenoglanis punctatus | reverse complement strand
GCAAACTCCGCACAGAAAGGCACCCTGGGTGACCCGGGGATCGAACCCAGGACCTTCTTGCTGTGAGGCGACAGTGCAAACCCCCGTATCACCGTGCCGCCCCACTCCCTTCTTTTTCCTGCTAAATAATAAGAATGAACCTTCATTTTTTCAAAAAGTGGGTTCTCAAACTTGTTAGCCAGCACCAGCGAACATCGATTCCTCTTCTTCCTTTTTTCTTCTTCAACTTCCTTCTGGTGCTTCCTTCTGGATTCGCGCTGCTTCTTGTAAAAACGGGAAATGTGGAAGGTGCTCTCTAGAGGGCGATTCAGGGTTACTGTAGCGGCACAACCTTGCAGCTGTGTAGAAGAGCACTTCACTCTAAGCATACAAAAACACAACGATTTGCAGTTACAGATAATTATACACTAATGAAAACATATTTACGAATTCCATTCCAAGTACATTATAGAATATATAATCTGTTTCTGCTAATAGATACCCTCAAAACCCTATATAGTGTATAGGACGCTCATTTATGCAGTTATCCGATACGAAATTGTATCAGATGTCAGTATTGGAGCATTTAATATGAGTTAATTATGAGCATGGTATCTCAGTAGTGACACGTCCCTTGTTTAAGCCTTTTCATACTTATCTGACTAAATTAGTGACAAAAACATTGTTTCTTCATTACACTCATCCATTCTTATTACTCTTTGAATTTCTTCTCAGTTAATCCAGTGCATGTTTCATTCATATTGTCCACTAGCTTCTTTAGTTTAGTCACTTCACTGGTGCCATGAAGCCACGATACACATTGCCATTCAGAGGTTACGACTCATTGTGAAAGCAAACAAGTAACTCAGTTGAAGAAAGACATCGCAGGAACAATTATTTTCCCTCTAGGATATCGTTTATGCCTATGAATACACTAACTTCTAACAACTGCTTGCCATGTTACCTAGCTCCTAAGCAGGCAATGTTATGTGTTTTGCTAATGATAATTGACAGACAATGATGTGAGATGAGATGCGAAATGCATACTTTAATATGTGTTTTAAAACACACATTAACACAAAGTCTTTGTAGTCTTTTAGTCACTCTGTCTACTGCTGTATTTATAGTGATCCCTTTAACTGGCAGGCCATTTGGAGAGGATGGAGAGATAAGAAGCTACTTCCAAAATGAAAAAAAAGAAAGAGAGGAGAGTGAACAGAGAGAGAGAGACAGAGAGAGAGAGAGAGAAATACAGAGAGAGAGAGTGAGAGAACAGGGGCCAAAGGGAGCATAAACAATTTTCATTACCAGGACCAAACAGTAGCTTCTGGCCTGTAGGGATGTTTTTACAACTCAAATCAATTGAGAAGGAACTAATACAGAGCGGCAAAGTGTGTGTGTGTGTGTGTGTGTGTGTGTGTGTGTGTGTGTGTGTGTGTGTGTGTGTGTGTTTGGCTGAGCATTTATAGTGTTTTTTAAGACTTGTTTGATTCATGCCCTTCTGGGTATATCTGGCTCTTAAAAAGCTGCAGCCTCAGGTGCTATGTGTTAAACTTTTATAGCTTCATAACAGTTGTTGCATTTGCATAAGTAGCATTTTTGTCACCCTGGACTGATTCAGTGGAGACATAATCCAGTACAGACAATGCCACATGGCACCAGGTCTGGACACAAAGAACCCCACATCAGGATTCATAAGCCTTCCATATTGACCTCCATGCAGCAGGTAGGTTGTGACTCAGCATTAGCACTCCAGATTCCTTATCCATTTGTCATTTTTACATGCAGAAAGAACACTGACTACCTCCATCCGGAAACACTTTAAATATGTTTATATTCAAATATTTTTGGCATGCTTAGTGGTGCCAGTTGGTGGGTGGATGTTGTTATTCCCGTCTCAAGTGACTACCGCACTGATGTTTAATACAAGAACAAAACAAGGAGTGATTTCCACTGGTTCCACTAAATCAGAACACATCCTATTTGTCTTTCATGATGATCACCATGTCAAATTTCACAATCATTGTACCATACATTTTTGCCGTGTCTTGATCGGGAGACTGGCAACGCTACAGGTTTGACCCCGACCAGTCATCGTGTGTTGTCAGGGAGAAGGGTCAAGAAATTGTCGATCACGGTTACAGAAGGAACGTCAAGGACCACGTCATAAAAGTTGAGAAAATACAAAAAATTATGACATGCTAGACTGCTCGTCTGGGTGTTGTTGGGTGTCCCAGACGCCACTTCGCTGTTCTTTAATTATATAACACTATAAGGCCCGTTTGTGGTTCCCTTCATATTTGGGCCCACGGCTGGAAATTTGTCAGCCATGACAAAACTGTTCCAAAGTCAGGCTGAATTAGTGAAGTCTAATCCCGGCATAAGAGAAGATAATCAAACAGCATGGAGGGTGACATAAGAAAGACACTAGAACTCAGAATTTCATTATGATATAAATCTCGGATGCCCTTGAAGCTGATATTAATTATGTCTTAATTATGAAATTGAACATGCAAGTCATTCAGGGTGGATTTTTCCATTACGCATGCACTTTTTTTTGTGTTATGAATGTAGATTGTAGGTTCTCAAGTTATGCTGTGATGGTTATTCTCTGTTTTGGCCTCTCCTCACTACATAATAAATACTTCCAACTCCAATTCGCATGCTCTCTCCTTCTGGCTGTCTGCTCTCTGAACATCGCTTTGACCAAATGACCTCTCCATTCAGTGAAAACAAAGAATGCATGAAACAGTGAAGTGCTAATACAGAGCCAAGAATAATAATAATAATAATAATAATATAAAAAAAAAAATGACTACAATACAAAAGCTCATTTATGCATTTCAAGAACTTCAAAATGACTTCTCTTGACATTGCTAGTGTTAAAAAACAAAACAAAACAAAAAAAGACAAACAAACAAAAAACTCTCTGGAGAGCCATTCATACAGCATGTGTTAAAAATCAATGGCAGGTTATTCAGGCTTACAGGTCTGTCTAGCATCCACAGGCTGACCTTTATTTGCTACACACAGCCTAGTGTGCCAGTCAGGACCGAAACATGCTTTCCCTGAGCAGTTAGCCTTCTAAATAAGAACTCACAGCAGTTATTGACAACATGGAGGCTTAAAAGTTACCTGATGGGTCAGAATCGATGCCACGCTCTGATTTCCATTGCTTTGGAATATTGAGATGCAACATATCTTTGTTTAAAGCAGGCAACGTTTTTCCCCCTTGGCTTATTAATGATCTTACCAAGCCAAGGATGAAAGCTGAAAAGGATGCGAAAGTATAAATCAGCATTCTTAAATCCTGATCGAGTGAAATTGGGGCTGATGTTCGAGTTCCCCAGGCAGTGTAACTCTAGTGATGACTCACAAAGACTCCCATTGCAATGTACGTGACATTTGGAGGACAAAGTAGTGTTAAGCTATAAGGTTAGCCTAATGATGTCGCTGCTTCTTGTTATCCCTGTTAGGGCAGGTTGCTTAGTCATTCGAAGCTAGCCATGCAGAGGTGCGCCTGTGCGCCACAGCGTTCCTCAAATCCACAGTACTCATTCACACAGTGGCTGGAGAGAGACTGAGCGCAGACACTACGGGGTGGATGAAAGTTAAGGATAATGCAGACACACAACCGTCAAGGGATAATATTTTCAAGAAGTGATGTTTTGAATAATCTGACAACCCTTTCTGAGGGAACTCTCAGACCGCCAGGCAAAACATCGTGACAGTCTGTGACAGCCGAAAAAACACATCCAGTGTATGACAAACCTTTTAGCATAGCGTCTACTGCTGTTAGCTTCATGACAGGAGTGCCAGTTTGGTGCTGAAAATGTCAAATAATACACTTTGACAAAATGTTCAGAATGACTGGTTTTGCAAATCACTTAAGGGTCGGAAGTTTGCGTTCTTGATGACAGTAACGTTTCCTTCATGCGAGATCCGTTTTCCTGTCGGAGCAGATCACTGCCTACCATGATAGACAACTCTGTAGGAGAAGTCTGTGTTTCCCTGCACACGCTCACACAGGAACTCACACTTACATTCTGCTGTGCAATCAGTGGTGCTAGTAGACACAGTGACGTGTTACTACGCTGAGGTTGATTAGTTTTCAAACACAGAACACCCTGAAGTGTTCAATTCCTCTTATCCCACAGCAATCTGTCAACAAGTCCAATCTTTAATTTAGTAATAAATATCACGCCCTGTTTTTTCTTCATTGATCGTTATTTTTAACGTTAGCCAAGTTTGCGTCGATAGCGCCTCAGGACTACAGCACCCATCAGCCACTGCACACCTCATAAGGAACACAAGAGGGAAGGGGTTTTGGGGGAAGGGTAATTGGCGGTCTTTTTGACGCCGGAGGCAGGGGGCTGGACTGAGGAGCTCCAATTACTGTGGGCCAAACAAAGGGTCTTACGTTTTTTTATTTATGATCGTTTCCCTTTTTTTTCTGCGGGCTGAGTTTGCTGGGAGACTGCTATTTTTAAAATCTGAAGCCCAATGACGTATAATAAAAACATATAAATGAAGAACAACTATTGGCTTGGCAATCCTAACTTCTGTATCAGATGTCATGTTTCCTTTTGCCAAGAAAATCGCCCTGTTTTAATATTCTAACCTGTGATATTTCTCTCCTACAGATTTGAACTGAATTCATTCTCAAAAATACGGAAACATAGCTCGTCCAGTACCAGTTCAATACAGAACATGTCTTTTAGTTTCCAATTATGGGACATTTCCGTATTTTACAGGATGGTTGGCAAACCTATCTTCACGTCACGCACCCAGTCACATGATCATGCACACCTGAACCATGTTCATGCACATTGAGCAGTAGTTTGTACAGCACTCCTTGGCTAGCATCTGTGTCCTTGTTTGTCATATCCGATATGACATATGTTGATTCCATGCTAGTTTGTGTCTTATGTTACATAGTCCTTGTTCTCATGTGCTTCATAATTACTAAAAGCCTCTGCACTTGCATCAGTCTCCAAATTATCCGTTACGTCATCCATAAGACATCAAGAGCGTTCCTGATATCACTTATAACAGCTACGTATAAAGTCTCGCTCTCTCACCAATGCCGCTTTTTCCCCTTTCTTCAAGTTAATAAGACAAAACACAGCTGTTACAGTGCCATGTTACTGAGAAATACGGAAGTGTAACGTTCTCTGTCTTTCCTGTGGCAGAAAAGTTTAATCTCTGACCTTAACAGTATGCTCACACCCATAACTCCTTAAGTATTAAATAAATGTATTAAATATTAAATACATGTCTCTCTTACAGAATAATTGACCATATCAACCATTATACATATGTCTTTGTTAAATAACAAGACATTATTATTATTATTATTATATATAAAGGTACTACTGTCAGAGTGGCTGTTATAGAAAGTACCTACAACACCTATAATTTATCACTGTCTTGTCCAAGTAATAAAAAATTTTTGCAACACTAAAACCTAGAGTTCAGGATGGACAAATCCTAAATTCATTAAGTAGCTCACTGTGCAAGGGAATAAACAGCTGCCAATTCACATGACTTGCTTTTGTGCTAGCTAGCATAATTTACACCAAATGTAGGACAAGATAATTAACTACTATTAATCACCACTGACATTAATTAGAGATGTAACCTTAAGGGAGAGCAATAAAGCAACATGTGTGTTCTTTAATTTGTGTTTCGTTTTAATCTTGCATAATTGTCTATATCTAGTACTAAATAAAACTAAAGAAATGGAGCTACATTCTTCACGACCAGCACAAATGCGATGAATTTATGGTCTAAACAGAGTGCAAGGAATGGTAATTAGTGACTGGAGCTCTTTATTTTAGCTTTATTATGTGGTAGCTGACAATTAATTGTTAGTTGTTAGTACAGGAACACTTACAAAACTGAGGCTAAAAAAAAAAAAACACAGTTAATAGAGGAGATGTTATCCAAACATTTTCCTTCCTTTTTTTCCACGTTAAAATGACCATAATGGGCATCCTTTTATTAATATGACTTGTCTCATTAGTAAAAAATAATATCGAATGATGGCCAGATTGCATCAAGCTGGCAAGTATCATGGAGCATGTTGAGCATGTTTTCCCTATGATTGCTGGATGGGAGAAAAACAGTGCCATATTCGCAGCTCAAACAAAGAAAAAAAGATAGCTTGGACAAATAATCCTCTTTCCAGTGGTGTCCAAGTTAATGACTTTTTTCCACACCTGCTGCTAGAGTACAGGTATAATGCACACATTTCCATACAGTTTATGGGCCATGAAAACTAGCACTAATGCTCCTGAGTGTTCCAAACAGCTGAGAAGCCCTTCTTTAAGTGCACTCAAAAGTGTATAGTAGCTCCTCTCAGCAGACGCTGCTGACACTGGGGTCAGAATGAACTCATCATTTTTGTCCCCTGAGCACCATTCCCATAATCCTCTCTGTCCTGCTGCTGTCCTGCTGCCCGCACCTGCTGCCAACTCATCTCCTGAGCTGTGGGGCTAACATATTGGCAAATTAGGTTGTTATTCCTGCCAAGTGTCATGCACGCACACACACTCATGCACGTGCACACGCACCACCTATTCCAACTCCAGAGAACAGCACAGCCAGTTACTGAACCCAGCAATGTCTCAGGCCACATTCATCACCCATGAGGAAATGGGACTATGCTGCTACAAACTGAACAAACCTGGTCTTCTGCAGTGAAAAAAGGAAAAGAAGAAGGAAAAAAAAACAGACTTTGGACCCACCAATCATATAAATGTCTCCCTCTCTCTCTGTCAGTCCTGACAATTGCATTTACTGTGTAGTTTCATATTTTTATTGATACAATAAATCAACACTTGGCAAGCTTAATAATTAATGGGTTTAGTGCTGTGCGGAGTGAAAATGACAAGACTAATGTTAACCTTACACACTCACACACACGTATATATAAAATACTGCAGCCATGCAAAGACAATTACAATTACAATTGTGTGCGTTTTTGGGATTGACAAACTTTTGGCCATGAGGTGAAAAAGGTTTAGTTAATATTGCTTACGCTAATTATTTACCATTCTAAAGTAGGAGCGGTAGCTACTGTAATCATGAATATTTGTATATTTCTGTGAATGGAGATATTTGGCAGATGCTTTTTACAGAAGTGCTCGGTGGAGTAGTTGTAGACAATAGTCGGTGCAATGCTATGCACTGTGGCGATGGGGGCGTGGCCAAGCATCATCTGTGTATGGAGAGGAAGTGGGTTGAACTTGCAGGTTACACGTGATGATTCTCACCTGTGTCTTATTACTGCCAAGCTGCTTATTTGGGTTTCTTTGTGCTTTTAGTGACTCCGGTAACCGGCGAGAGAGAGTAGCATAGCTGACAGCGCTTTTACCACACACACACACACACGTGTAAAGTGTAAACATAAACCTTGAACTTGAATGGGTTGAAAGCCATGAGCCAGTGGCAGGCCCTTTTCTGTTAGTTTGCCCCTTTTTGTTGAGTTTCGGAAAGTGCGCTGAAAAGGGCAGTGCGAGTAAACGTGATCCATGAGCTCTGCTGACATTCCGCCTGCCTCCCGAGTCTTCCTCCGCACACATCCACACTGTGGTTCTACATGCATATTTAATGTTTGTACAATTGCTTACTGAAGAGATGGGTCTTCTGATTGTAATTGACAACAGCAAGAGCCTGAACTGTTTGGAAAACCGGGGAAATTTATACACCCACCTGGAGTCTTGATATTATCCTTATGTCATATTTTTTTTTTGTAGGTAGACATCAGGATGTAAAATCCAATAAATATCGCAGAACTTCAGGCAACTGAATTCTGCAAGGGCCTCGTGACACGTATGGGACAGTTAGCCAAGAGCGAGTGGCAGTAGCCAACTCTCAAGAAGATGAATCAACGAGAGAATCAAGAGATGGATGAATCCATGTGACACTGTACAGGATGAACCTGTATGACCGAGTAAGACTCGCTGCATGTGCAGACAACACAAGCTGATCGTCCAAAAGGAGTCTCTGAAGGTGAAGGTGGATGCATAGGCATGATTTCCATGAATATAAAGCAGCTGAACCTTGCTGGGGTTCAGCTTTTACGTGATGACCTGTCATCCACGTCATGGACCTACTGAGTGACGAGCCTTTAAACCACCAAATGGCTGTGTATTCAAGTCCAAGAACGACCAAAGAGGCATTACTGGAATCTGAAGCAAGACTCCATCAACTGGATTGTAATCTGCTTCAATGGAAGATGTGAGAAATGAATAAGATTTGATTAAGGGTTGGGATGACTAAGCCGTTCAAACTAAACTTTCAACCAGTTCTAAAGTTGATTCTCTTTACAACAAGGTCACACACACACACACTGCTGTCTTCCTTTACACTTTAGCACACACTAAGTACTATGCCATCAAGTTAAACTTTCCCCTCTCAATTAATGTCTAGAATCTCTAAAGAGCAATGAAGAGAGAGTGATGTCTGGTAGACAGACGCAGGTAAACAGGCAGACATGACCTAGACGGATGCCACTGCACAAATCCAGTCAGTGTGAGAAGTGTAAGCAATCAATATGAAGAGAACAGGTGGCCTCTGAGGGGCTCGATGATGGAAACAACACTATAATGGGTTGAGAAAACTGCTTTACAAATTGATTCAGAAAAGGTGTTGAAGAAGCGTTAACCAATACTGCGTGTGACACAGAGGCTTGCAGATTAACACACACGTTAATGCTGCCAGAAAGAATTTTACTTTTAAATATTACTTCCACAACAGCATTTTCAGAATATTTATATATGTTTTGGAGTCCATGGTTTATCTAGTTGCCTTATATAGACTTACAAGTACATACAATAATAAACAAGATATACAGTATAATATACATACACATTTATAAAACATTTTGGCCAAATTACAGTGTTGTTAATGGAACTTTATTTTACATACTGTATAGCTCATTTTTTAATGAACAAAGTAAAAAGCAACGAAGATGTGTGCTCTTTTTTCTGCGGTGTTCTACCATGTAGTGGAGCCATGTTGGTTTTACAGAGTCATTATGTTAAAACCCTACGTATAAAACATACACTGCCTTGCATAAGTATTCACCCCTACTGGACTTTTCCACATTTTCCACATTTTGATACAACCTGCAACTAAAACGGAGTTAACGGTGCTTCTTAAAATTTGATTTACACAATGGCCCTCATTTACAAAACAAATGTATGAAAACTAGGTATATGGTCGTTTCCAAAGAAAGTTCGGCATTTATCGATGGGGAGGCGAGCAGAGACTACGATGAGGTCTCACCTCATGTACACAAGTTTTCGAGTCAATATGGACATGTATCTGGCTCTAGAATTGTTATTAGACCATATGCAGTTAGGATAGCATAAGTATTTGGAAAGCGTTCATGTTTTGTACACCACCGCAATGGATTTCCAGTAAAGCCATCAAGATGTGATTGAAGTTTCGAATTTCAGCTTTAATTCAAGGGGATTAACAAAAATATTGCATGAACCATTTTTTAACGCAGTCCTTCCATTATCACTCAATGTAATCAAAAGTAATTGACAACTGACTGACAAGCAGTTTCATGGACAAGTATAGTCAGTTTCCTCGTTATTTCGTGACAAATTAAGGAGGTAAGTCCTAAGAGCTGTCGATACAACATTAAAGATTAAAGCTTCCATTTATTTTGAGGGCGGAGACATTTCTCTTCTTGGCCGTGTTACGCCTGCTGTAAAGTCTAGGGGCGTGACCTTTAAACTGAGAATATTCAGGGGCATGATATTTAAATGACGATGATGTCCAGCCACCGTATTTATCAACCTCTGATCATTCTTACACTGCAATTGGTGAAATGTGAAGTGTTTCATTAGTCACACATGAACCCTGTTGTGCACTGGTTTCTATGTTGCTTAGAAAAATGAGGGCCAATATGTCCAACATTTCAAGGTGCAAAATAACTTTTTATCGTGACACTAATATTACAGTAGACATTTACTGGTTGCATAAGTATTGTTTTTTTTTTTACATTTTTAGCTTTCTGTTTGAAAATAATGTTGCAAACTTGGTTGATTATCCCCTTTCTCTTTCACACAAACTCATTATGGAGTAGATTCATGACATATAATCCAGCTCATTTCAGTTCCCAGGTTATAACGCTATGTACAAATTGTTCAAAAATATTTCGGGCTGAATATTTAAGCAAGACTTTATATATTGTGATCAATGCAGTTCAGAAAAGTGTGTTGAAGAGGCTTCAAGATAGGTTGAAGACGGTGGAGATTTACATAGATAGTGTAAGAAATGAAAAATCTAGTTACAACCCGAATTCCAGAAAAGTTGGGACGTTCTTTAAAAAAGACTTTCAAATCACATGAGCCAATATTTTATTCACAACAGAAGATAGATAACATGACAAATGTTCAAACTGGGAAACTGTACACCTTTATCCACTAAATGAGCACATTTCTAATTTGATGCCTGCTACAGGTCTCAAAAAAGTTGGCACGGGGCAACAAATGTCTGACAAAGCAAGAAAGTTTAAAAAAGATGCAGCTGGGAGAACATCTAGCAACTAATTAAGTTAATTGATATCAGGTCTGTAACATGATTAGCTATAA
>JAQQZU010000020.1:2932351-2942643 GCA_030068025.1 Parauchenoglanis punctatus | reverse complement strand
AATATAAGAAAAAATCATGACAAAACTGAAGATTTCTCTGAAACAGTATGTGATGGGTAAATTTTGATGTGATATTCATGATAAGCACCCAAAAATCTATAAGAAACACCCAACAGTGTTCAGGAAGCAAAAACTTTGTTGTGCAGTGTTATTTTTGAGAACAGAGTGGCCACCAGTATTTTCTCTCTGATGCTATAAAATAAAACCATCACCAGTATGAACTGATTTTTAGCATCTGGCTTTAGAAAGTTGAATTTGCTAACTGGTATTGGATTAACATTAGATGACGCATTAGTCTGCTTCTGATTTTAAATATGCATGGGCTTGTGCAAGATACCAGTGCAAAACCAGCACAAACAGTGAGAGCCAGATGCTATATGTCACAACCTCAGCAGCAAACTGAACAGACTATGATAACCATGAAAATGGCAACAAAAAAAAAATTCAAATCAACCAAAAAACTAAAAATGCTCATACCAATTACATCCAGGGTTGGGAACTGAAACTTGGTTCATAATTAGAACTGAATCAAAAAGCCAAGTACTGAGTAACCATAAAAAGCCTAAATTCTGGTTCCTAAATGCGATAACCCTTTATTATTGAAACAAAGGCTACATATCTGGAAGGACTTACATAGCTCTCTGTCAGAACCTGTCTTTGTGACTACATCGCGCATCAATCCAACAGCATGTCCATTTGTTTAGATACAAGCTAGCATGCTTGGCTAACATCACAACAGTGTGAATGTTCAGTTAAAGAAGGAGGCCCTGTTTACACTTGGTTTTAAAATGCGTCTTGAGCATTCAGGTCACAAATGGAGTGCCGAGACGCATCTCCGTTTACACCTGTGTTTATCTGCAAGGTGTCCACCTGACCACTTTTGTTTAAATCTCGTTATTGTCTGCATCACTTCTACTAGAAGGTCAAAGGACCCAGTGCAAAGTTATATTAAAACATTAAACCTGCAACAAACCTTCATTATTTTCTTGCACTCCAACCACGTACATTGGTGCTCCTCTCCGTTTTCTTCTAGCATGTCGCGCTGTTACCTAAACAATCACCGCGTCCAGCATTAATGACATATTTTCCTGTTACGTCCGTGTTTGGGACGCATCAGGACGCATTAGCGTTTACACTACAGAAGGTATGTGGTTAAATGCGTCCCAGACTACCTCGCCAAGTGGTTTGAGCGAATGTGTCTTGGCGGTCGTTTACACTTGTATTTAGAGCTATCCAGTTGTGATCAGATCGCCTAAGATGCACTTATCCATCAGATCCATGGATTCTGGAGAAAGATTGTTGATTGTTCAGCAAATACACAGCTCCCTTCAGTGCTCCTTCACCAAATTAATGGACACGCATTGCACATTGTCCCGCCCCTTCCTTCTATCCTGTGATTGGCTGGAATACACCCCTGCTGCTGATTGGCTGGAATAGTGTTGTGTGGCTCTGAGTCACTTTCTTTGTTTCACTGTTTACAGAGTCAGAGCTGTGTACGAACACCGGATCTTTTTCAGTGCACACACGGAACGGACAGCTAGCGGACCGTGAGGAGATATTCACTGAATTTGACAAAAGGTGTATTGCATTAGAATTGATGACTGCACCTTCAGCATTGAAAAGAATTCTTATCTAAACATTTAATGCCCTTTTTTTTGGAATTGAAATGAGGAATCAATAAGAATTGGGATCCATAAAACTCAAATAATACCCAAACCTGCCCAATGCCGTATATTTGGCATGAAATGGTTCACATTTGACAGTTTCTGATGGAATCCTGGTGCCTAATGGGAATTGGATCTAGCTTTTAATCCTCCAGATACTCCACAGGTATGCTGATGTGTACACAGCTGTGGGTACAGATGCACGCAGTTATGCATAAAGTATAGCTCCAGGATTACACAGAGGCTTGACATACATTATAATGTGTGCACACTGAACATGCTTATGTGTACACTTATACTCCGTGCGTGGTGGCCTGGGAAAACCTTTCCCATGATGACAGTTTCTACTATATACTGTAAAAAGTGTTTCTTTCTTGCACACATTTTAGCCTTTTAAAGTCTAGTCACGTCTAAGAAGTGATGAGGGAGAAAAGTGCATTTAAATGTTTCATTCCAAATGCAGTACTAGAGCTTCATGAACAATTTTTTAGCTAAAATATGTCAGGTATATTAATGGCAGAAAAAAAAAACACTTTGGGGTTTTGTGTAGAATTCAGCCCCAGTGACATCCAATGGATTTTCTCAGATGTATGATTCATCGCCACACATATGATTCAGAAAGCCTGATCTGATCTGCTCAACCAGAAAAATCACTGTGATTTGCTGCTTTTGAGATGGTCATCGAGTGTGATCACGATACCGGACATTATACATGGATTTCTTTTCTCCACATCTCACATTTTGCTTCTGCTGGACCAGTCATGGCCTCAATTTTAGCATTTCCTTCCTTGTGTTTTCCATCGGTCTTTTCATCTTTTTCCATTCTTTTGTAACTCTTCACCTCCAATCCTCACGCTTTCAAATATACAGTTTTACTGGTTCTTTCTCTGCATTCATTGCTTCCCACCCTCCTTTGTATTTCACATAGCATCATACAAATGCTTATTATCCAGTAACAATTCATGATTACGCAAACGTGACATTATAAGCATGAGGGAAGGAACCATCCGCTGTTCCGTAGTTTAAACATGGAAGTAAATGAATGACCTATTTCCCTTTCTAAAATCAGAAAAGAGGGCAAAAAGTGAGAGGAAGCAGAAGATTCAGCAGCGCTGTTTTCATTAGGCTTTGTTTATTAGTCTTCCTGCATTGCTAACTGTCCCTGGCTGCATTCACCTCCTCAACATACCGGTGTGCGTCAATGACATTCATATTCATTAAATCCGGCCCCAAGAGCAGGCTCACGGTGTTTCTCTGCGTGTGCGTCTGTGCGAGATCTATTTTTTTATTATTACGCCCCTTGTATAGACATCAGGGATCTGAACACACATAAAATGCTCATTCATTATACCTCAATTAATTTCGCGGCATGTTTGAAAAGCATCCCGCACATATGCGTGTGTATCCATCTCACTCATGCTTGTGTGTTCTGAGAGTGTGTCAGCTGTGCCAGATGGCTGGCAAAGTGGAAACACTGCAGTACGAATACTTCACAGATAAGGACCCCCCTACTGTTGGACCTCTAAATGAGTGCATACTGGCTAATGTAGTAGCAATACGGGACACTAATGTGGTGAATTAGCGTGCCAGTAACTGTAACTTCAGTGAAATGTATGCAAACAGGCTTATTAATTACATGTCACACAGCATAGTGAAATGCATAGCCGCTGATGTAAACAGGTCATTAGTAGCAGTAAGGTTACTTTGCTGTTAGAGCTACAAGGGTGAGACAGGTTGTAATATAATGGTTACCATGGGAATAGAGGCAGCTGTTATTACAACGCCGTTCAGACGGGGTTGGTTTCCATGGGAATAGCGATGCAGGTCAGAGTCATTAGCAACAACCGCTGCTGTCATGGATGATTGATGTTTCCTTAGAGATGGATAGGGCAGGAGGCAGATGTTCAGTTGGATAGTAAGTGGTTAATTGTGCAATCTGCAATAGGCAGTGTTCACATTACTTTTTTTTTCTTTGATGACTCGGAAAAAAACAAAAAGAGGCTAACACAACATGCACATTGTATCCACAGCACTTGTAGCTAGCTCATTATTATTATTATTATTATTATTATTATTATCTCACTCATCATTTCATAGGACTCATGTCTAACATTTCCCTGTGAAGTAACATCTGTAAAACCTACTCTTTTTTTCTACTATGTGAACATGGAAGCCTGCGTAAAAGATTTTCCTACAAATATATGGTTTATAGAGTGAAGGAAAATAATAACAGAAACACGACATCAATATATTAATATCAAAGACCTCAGAAAGTCAGTATGTGTCTTTGAACAGCTTTAATCAATCATTCTTGCTATCCTAAAACTCCTGAACGGTTCGCAGTCTGAGCTACAGAACATCCCATAAAAGTTCAATGATGTTAAAATCTGGTGATAGTGGAGGGCACGGAGTGCGTTGGACTTCTTCTGCGGTGTTCCTTAACCAACTCTTGAATAATTCAGCCGTGTATGCGTGGACATTGTGCCTCACTTAAGAAACGAACGAAAGAATAAATTGTTCGTAGTAGCGCTTACAAAAGAAATTTGGTATTCAGGAAATACCTGTAAGTTGAAAAAGTATTTGTATCCTAATAGTGCTCCTACTAGTGTATGGGAATTTAGCTAACTGATGAAACTTTTGGAAACCCAGTTGTTTCTTATGAATGGCATTAGCTGAAGAAATACTAAAGAAATTAAAGAAAGCAAGCCTTCACAGGCTTATTTACACACCCTCATGCTTTTCCAACACAGTATCAGGGAGAGCACGTCAATGTGTGAGGGATTTCTGACTGACAGTCACTGAGACGCTTTGCGTTAAAGGAAAAAAAAAATAGCAGTTCCCCTTTGTGATGTGTTTGATGATATATAATTTTTCTCGGTGTTTATGGCTAGCTACTTTCTTTTCCCCTCAATTCACATCTAATTCACCTTTTTTGCTCCAGATTTCAGCCTTTGCAGCTGCTGTTACACCATCAAAAATATATATATTTTTATTCTCATAGACGTGAGTGAAAAAATAACTTTCCATCTACCCCTGAAAAGGTTTGCCATTTACTTATCATTTCAGCTTTGACCTTTTATGGAGCTTTGTGGGTGTCACCCAATGCATTTATGGGTGATTGGCCTTCAACACACAAACTGCTGTAAATCTGGTGGAAAATGTTTAATAAGGTTTGGCTTATACAAAAAAAAAATAATTACACACAATTTCACTAAAAGATGGATAAATGAGGTCCATTGTCATCCTGCAATAGAGGACATCATCAAGACAGAGAGTCTGCATCACGGAGTAAAATTTCTGCATAATTATACGACCATGCAAGGAAGTCATTAGACCTAATGGTTTCCACAAGATTGCAGCCCAAAAACATTATGGATGCTACACCATACCTAACAGCTCGCAGCAGACACTGTGGGTTAAAGGCATCCTTTGGTCTCCTCCAAACATGAAGTAAATACATCTAGATATTTGAAATGTGGTAAATGTGGTAAATATTATCATTTTTTATTACTTTTTCACTGCTCATAAGTCATGGCTTTTGTGCTCCTCATATCAGGTTATGCGTCTTGCATTGGCCTTTGATACAAAAAGATAGCAGGCGTGCCATGAATTGTCAACAGTTTTGTTGAGATTGGCCCAAAGAGGTTGTTCTGGTTATTTTTGTAGATGTGCTTTTAAAGAAAACAATCTATAAAGGGCCCATCCTTATCATAGAGCAAGTGGTAACTAGCAAAAATGCTAACTGTCAAACATCTTTTATTAGCTGATAATAAATACTCATCTTCTGTGGGGATGTGTTTGTAATTGTGATTTAGTCATTACATGTCAAAGACCTTTTCTTGTCTTTTTCAGTTCTTTTGTCCACTCCACGTGTCTACATGCAGCTTTCCATGCCTTTTTCGCTTTCTTCCTTTCTCTGAAAAGAGGTCCAGAAGCTCCTGATCTGAGGCCGCCAATTTTACTGAAAATTTGGAGGACAACAAAAAAAATTCTTCTTCCTGTACAATTCATAACAACAAACATGACATACATTCTTATTTCACAGTGTTCTGCTCATCAACTGGATGCACTGCACAGGGAAGGCAGGAATATGTTCATTGGATCCTTTTTTAATTGTCAGTTTTATCTTGTTCAAGCAGCACAAGCAATCACAGAGGAAGCACTTGGAATGCCGACTCACCCAACCACTTATAACTCTCCAGTTGAGGTGTTTATCCACATAAAGTGTGGAAATGTGTAGTTGTGCTAGACCTAGTCTGACCTTGAGACTCCCAAAAACAAATGGATCTAACTGGAGCAGTGGGTGTCCAATGAGGGACAGGTGGCACATCACAAGACGGCTCTGCCAAACAGCTGGTTACAGCATGAGACAAGAGCATGCCTTAGGGCACCTGTGCCAATCTCAAGGCCTGTAGGACAAACACGGCCCGCTACCACAAACTCACAAACAGTAATACTGAAATCAATAACCTCTAGATTTCACACCAAATCCGTAACATACCAACCGCCCACACCCTGTATCCTCCACTGTAATGCACACGTGGGCTCACATCGAACAGGGCTGAAACGCTGGTTCAAGTCAGAGCTGTGTCTAAAAATGATTCAGAAACAGATCATGTTGGCCTTTAGTGTGATTTGGTGAAAAGTAAAATACAGAAAAGTTGATTTAGCACTTAGACAAAAGTCTGGAAGCACAGTGCTGGCTATCGGGGGGGGGGGACAAATCCCAATCTCTATTATAAGAAAAGCATCTTGTTACTACAAGAAAAACATGTTGCTACGATTAAAGCAGCTCATTTATCATATTATTAGATAAATATATGTTATAAAAAAAGAAACAAATTGATCTTGTTTTTTTTACAATATAACCCATGTAGTTACCAACTGATACAATTGTGGTTTGGATAAAATGATGCAGTTGACAGAACTGATCACATTTTACTTCATGCTTGGCTTAAACCACGTGGCATGACTCATTAATGTCCTTAAGCAGTGTAGCTGTCTTTTCCATAGTTACTTTTACTTTTATAAAGTGATATCAAGGTGAAAGCCTTTCAGTCCATTGGCCCAACTAGTCGACGTCCCCACAGTGACAACTAAGCCCTATGCTACAGTGCATATACATAGTTGAATAGTTTATAATAGCCCTTCTTTTCCTTACTATTCTACTTTCAGAGCTGAGGTTACTTTAGCTAATTGACAGATTAGATAATAATATGTTTAAAAATGGAATAGCCTTAGTTTATGATGTTTCTAATGTGGCCTGGGTAGAATTTCAGTTTGTCACCAATGCTCTAGGGCATCATTACATCACACTGAGACAGCGTTCAGTACTCTGGCACTGACGAGACACAGAAATGCTTTTCAGTAGCCATTAGGAGGATTGGCCCAGCAGGCCAAATTGAAACAAACAAACAAACACACGCACTACATTCCATTTGGAGTGTTTGTCCTCATGGGAGGCCCCAGTGTGAGCTACAGAAATAAGGGCTGAAATGGTTAGAGCTCCTCCAAGTCCAAATCAGTAGGAACATAAAGCCACAGGAACGGGACTGTCATAGCCATACTGCGCATGCCACATGTCCTCATGCCACAAATGAGACTGCATTTCTGCTCCAAATGGCAGTGTTACAGTCCAAACAACAACTAGCTCCTTCAAGCCATGAAATGAACTCTGTAGCACATGAACTGGCATAGCATGGTGAATTTAGTGGAAAGTTTGCCATTTTATTAGGCAAAATATTGCAACCCAAAATGTAATGCAGATATAATATATTGGACTTATAGAGCCGACAAACAGATGGCGACATGTCCAGGATGACCCCAGCCACTCACCTGAAGTATCTCCAGCATCCACTGAGACCCTGCTGGATAAGCAGTATGATAATGGATGGATGGAATAATGAATACGTTTAGATTATATACATAACGTACAGCAACTGAGTACTACAAGGATACTGTGTGCACTCCGAAAAATGGATCAGTAAAGTTTTTTTGGTGTGTGATTACAGTTCTAGCTTTCTGTATTGTGAACCTTTCTGATAACAGACTCTTACATACATAGCATCTTAAGTGCTTCCTGTAAATAGACAAACTAAAAATCTGCTGAAAAAAAAATGATGCTAACAAACATGCACAAAGTATGACAAATTCATAAACCATGCAGTTACGGACAACGTTTTCTCTACCTTGTTTCCATTTGTCAGCACTGAGAGTCTTGACAAAGCTTGGATAACGTACGACCTGTCCACCACACTGACACGTGCTATTTTTTTTTTTTATCTTTTCACTTCTCCTTATCATTTTATATCTTCATGTTCTCCTGAACTCTTGGGTGTCCTGTCATTATCTTGACCTGATCCTGTCACATCTACTATGTCAGCATTTAGCCATGTTAGCTGAGCTTTCCAAGGTCTGAATAGACAAAGCATACAGAAACTGCATTCTACAAATCTGGCTAGAATATAAACTGAACTTTTGATCATGCTGAACGTGCATGAAGACTACACGCAGTACAAGGAATCGGTATATCAGTATAGCAGGGGTCCTCAAAGTTTTTGCAGCTAAGAACACCTTTAAATGTAAAATAAACCCGATGGATTCCTACAGTACACAGTTTAACATACACAATCCAACTACTTAAATGGTTATACATACAGTGATTCATGGGCTATTTAATGGAGTTATAGAGCTTTTTTAATTGTAGAACTTGGGGGTTTTTGTGAGTTGTTGAAGACTGGATTAGTCACTGAAACCCATAAAATTCAAGTGACCAGTCTAACTGGATAAAATAAAAAATAATAAGTTAAAAATGTTACATTTAAGAAACAGTGAATCATGATTCCCAACAAAAATAATAATAAATCCAAAGACCCCCGGGCTGTGCTTTATGTACCACCAATTTACGAACCACTGGAATACACAATATAGCCTTTTTTAAAAAATTTTTAAATACAGGAGCACCTTGACCATATTTGACACGAGTATTTATATTATACTAAAATCACCCTGTGTTTTGACACAATTGTCACATGAGGGTGTGTATATAGGTACTGCTATATTGCAGAAAGGCAAAAAAAAAATCATTGTGAGCTTGTTCAGCAACTATTTATGTGTTAATATTATTCGGCAAGTGCACTGTATACACACATAAAGAGTGTGTTTGTGTACACCTGCTGTAGATCTGCCAGCTTCCTACCTCTCCTCTTGGAATCCTTTTTGACACTGGGTCTGGCAGCAGGCTGGAGCTCGGCCTCTGTTGACATATTAAGTGGTTAGTCCTGTACTGTGCGGCTGGGTGCCTGTGACTGGCTCATCCAGAGGGGCTTCCCCGCTGCCTCACGCTCGCTCGGCCGCTGCCTCTAGCCTCGACGCTGCATCTCGAGCTCTCCCTGCAGTGGCTGAACACACAACACATGAAAACATTTAAAGGACCTCTGTGGGAAAATATCATCACGGTATCATTAAAGTCTTTTTTTATTGATTAGTATGAAGCTATACAAATACGTTAACTGCATTTTCGGAATGCATGGTTATCATGTGAGATGTTCGAACCAATATATCAATGACTTTTTTAGACTATTAGATCAGAATAGGTGAACATGCTAAAACTAAAGGCGCCAGCTGAAACATTTTCAGAAAGGTCTTGAGAAGATCAGTAAAATGTAACAGTTTTAACGAGTCACGTATGAATATTGTTCGCATGCTCCCTCACACATCCCAGCCATGTTTTAAGAAATGTGAACAGGACATTGACAGGAAACAGACAGGACAATCCAGGGCTGAACTGCCACACACACCACTGATATCTAATCACTTTAAACAACAGGAAAAGTGTTACAATTTACCTGGTTATGCAGATAATATTCCTAGACTTTCCATTTGGAGCATTCTAATCATCTTGGATCTAATTCCACATCGTTTGAATTCTATAACCTAGGCAACATGTTCCCAGTCCTAGTCCTGGGGTACTTTTGCACATCTGTTTTTGCTCCAACACATCTGATTCAACTAATCGGCTGATTAATAGCCGTTCTTGAGCAGAAATTTGTGTTTTAGTTCTAATATGAATAAATGCCATTTTCAATAAATGCTAATAAAATAAATGCTTTTTTTTTTTTAACAGAACACAGGAACAGGATGGGACGGGAGTCATTCTTCGAGGATCAGACATGACAGGATTTGTTTTAGTGTGTTATGGGACTGGGATGGGATAGGCTTGAAAGTCCACTCCTGTGTCACCCTCTAATGTGGGGGGCAGAGGGTTCTCCAGGACCAGCGTTGGGAACCTGTGGTTAGGCCCATATCCACATGGAATACAGTATAGGCATAAATGATGAGTATGCATATTCAGAATTAGAGTACATAACACTTTGGTCTGCTTAATGCAGGCATGTCCAAAGTCCGGCATCAAAGGACATCACACTTTTTTCCTCTCCTTTCTCCGTGGACCCTGATGATGCTCCAGAACACCTGCAGCTGTCGGCACCAACAGCTCCCTCTTGTCAACTTCTACCGTCAGCTGGATGAAGGCAGGTTCCAAGAGATTCGAACATTTGCTAAGAAAATGCTGAGCTTGTTTGGCTCGACATACCTGTGCGAGAAGACGTTCTCGGTTATGAATATTAC
>JAQQZU010000020.1:2918929-2932251 GCA_030068025.1 Parauchenoglanis punctatus | reverse complement strand
ATTTGGTTTAATCCATGTTTCTGTTAAACACAGTACATTAAACTGTTGATCAGTAATAATTTCATTAACAATAAGCGTTTTAGATGAAAGAGATCTAACATTTTAATAGTCCTAGCTTTAGATCAAAGGTGCTGGATGTGCATTCAGTATAATCCAGATTTATTGTAATTAGGTTATTAGAACAAATTTTCTTATCATTTCTGTATTTTTGTTTAACTCTGGGAACAGACACGGTCTCAATATGGTTGAATCTGAGTGACAACTCTGTGCAGCTAGCAGACGGTTGGTTTAGCCTGCTTGTCTGCTACCTGGCCTTTAGCACCGCCCGTCCGTCTATTTTCGGCTGTGGAGATAAACGGGTTTTCCACGTTAGCTTAAATTTAAATTAAAAATGATCGAATAAAAAAAGAGTCAAAACTATGTGGTGAACGCTTTATATTAAATAAAGGGCATCAAACAATGTATTACCATGCTTGGGTAATTTTTACATAAGATGGCTAATATATACGGTTTTTCGTTGCAAGGGTTCAATTGGAAATGAGGTATTTAATTCTGATCAAGCTGTTTACATGAAGACATTCCATTCTGATCAGACTTGAATCTGATTATTAACAGATTTTTAGGGTCCATGTAACCATAGCTATTGTTGCTGTTTATTTAGTGACAAATCCGTCATGGTAGATAATCAAAATTAATTGCAGGCCAATGTTTTAATCACACATTAAGCTTTTAATTGCTGATTTGTTAAGCAATGATTAAAATTAAGTGGTGAAACACAATTTGAATTAAAATAAAGCCTAGATAAACAAATTCTTGATTAGCCACAAAACTATACTTAATTTAATCCTTGCTGATGCAAACTACCCTATAAAATGGTTTAGAAGAATACACTATCTGGGCAAAAACACAGATTTATGGAATACTTTATGAATCTCTGTTCATCTATTTTAATGGGATCCATAAGGAAGGGCATCTTCATTGTTGTAGCTGTGCATTAAATAGATAAAATGAATGATTATCAGGTATATAAAGTAACATGCATGTATGAAATCAACATTAAGTACAAAATTCTTAAAGCAGATTTAAAATCAACACATTCATTCTCTTTAACTGATAAAACTTGGATAAGCATTAAAAAGCAGGTAGATCCATGGCCCTATTCATTAACAGTACAGTTTTTATGGATATTTTAATTAAATTGGGCTTTGACTTTGTCTTAATCTCATAGCAGGGATGTCCAAACTTTATCTGCCATTTTGAAATGACCCACAAAACATCTTATTAATAAAATAATTGTCAACCCAGTAGTTTGAAAATGTAGAAAGAGTGCACCCAGGTGATCATGAACACTAAGCATATCACACAGTAAAACTGCTATTGTTTTGAGTGTCTCATCTAATGTGGTGGATGTTGCACAGTAATTAAAGAAGAGTCTGTGGCTAACAAAACCGATTTCTAAGACGGCTTTCATCCTCAATCTCTTTAAACATCCATTTCCTCATATGCATGACCTTAATCTTTCATCAGCTGTGGCATTTATTTATAGCTTATTTCTGTTTTAAGTAAACAGAAAATGGTGGTTCTACATGTTACTGAATTATAGGGTGTACTAATTTTTTCCCACCTGGTTTCTGAATGTTGATTTATCGTTTGGTAAAAATGACTAAATATTGAAATCTGTTGTGTTCTTTGTTGTTTTCTGAGGTTCTTTGTTTGGTTATAGAAGTTGGTGAGGACCACACAATTGTTATTTATGCCCTGATAAATAAAAACATACAGTTGAAGGAACATATACTTGCTTTTTCTCATGACTGTATATTACCCAATAACATTGCACTTTTTCTTTCTGTGTTTTAACTGTAATGTGAAGATTATATAGATGATTAGACATGCTGCAAACTATTTCTGCTATTGATGAAAATATAGCTCTAAAGGAAACATAAGACAACCTCAAGAAAGAAACCTTTATTTCTCCATTTTTATTTCATTCATTAATTTGAAAATTAATATTAGAAATATGTATGCTAATAATTTGAAATATTACTGGGAGTCACAAACCACATTAGAATTTGTAGGTTACATGTTATTTTAGTTTTTTTCACTGTTTTATGATGCACTAGCATAGTTCAGGAGTGAAAATGGTCAAGTTTCCCGGTCTCAAATCACATACTTTTGTATTATTCAAGCTCCTTGAGTACTAACACCAAGTGGGATTCTGAATTCAGTTAGTTTTTAAAACCTCTTATATATCCATATTTTTATTATTATTTGTTAATTAATTAATAATTATTAATTATATATAAAAATAATTAATAATTAATTAATTAATTATATAATAACATTTTGCACTCAAAATACATATGTTAATAACATAAAATGCTAAAATGATTCAATAGTCCTATATTTTCAATCAGTAAACCCCTGGGAACCCCTGGTATACAAGCATAGAAGCCAGAATGAATGCAATAATAATAATAACAATTAAATTTTTTGACAATGCTTTGTAATTTTACCAGAGGATACAGTACATGTCAAAATGGTTGAAAAGGAGAGTTTTCTTCAACTTCTTAAAAAAAAGTTGATCTTTGTTAGAAAAATCTGGCACTTGACCACACGTGCTTCCACATACCCTTACTGCCTGACTGCTGGGGAACCATCTGGCCTACTGCAAACTCCCCCCCCCACCCGCAATGCCGAGAGAGGAATCTGCCACAGCTGTCTGCTCCACTTCAAACCTAAATGGCTTAAGTACCAGATACCAATGATCCAAGCAATGGCATCCTTCATGAGGTCTACTGGGGTGGATTGAACTGCTGTTTTTAGATTCACCTCCAGTCCTGGCTACTCCCTCTTTGGAATGACTGTTGCTGAAGCAACGAGGACTATCTCTCTCCATGTTTAAGAATGTTGAGGTAATAGAGACAGGGTGCAGCAGTTCTATTACTTGGTAAGTAATTTGGGGCTTGATGTGGGTAATAATGTGAGCACTTTATACAGCTGGGATTGATGTTCTTGTGCCTGTAGCAACTTCTCTTGTGTTAATCGTGCTAATTTGTGGGGGTTTGCTCTCAGGTCAAGATCTGAATTTCGCTCATGCTCTCCAAAGAGTCCTTCTTCAAGTTTTCTTTGATTTCTAAGACGTCCGTATAGTAATTCAAGCAGGGAGAATTCCAAGGAGGTTTGCTGAACCTCTCGTAATGTGAATAATAGGGGTTCGAGCCACTTCTCCCAATCATGCTTGTGTATGTACTGCCGAATCATATTTTTAAGGGTTTGATTAAATTGCCATCTATCTTAGGATGGTAAATGAATTAATCCTTAAGTGTTCATATGGTTCACAAAGTGTGCATGACACAAACATACCTTGATTGGTCATGATCTCTTTCAGGATCCCAACCCAGGAGATAATTTTGAAGAGCCTCCACAACATACACTGCATACTGAGATGTTGCAAAGAGGCACAGCTTCAGGATATTGTGTTGTGTAATCCACCAGGACCAACACAAATGGATGCCCTTGTGCAGTCCATTTCAGTGACTTAAGGTCTATAACAGTTCTTTCAAAGGGAGCCTTGATTAATGGATGGGGTGCAATAGCGCTTTTGGGGTGTCTGGCTAATTCACCAGCTGACATTTGCAACATGCTCCATGCCACCTGTGAACATTGCTGCAAATGCCTGGCCATTAGAACTGGGCCATGAGATTCAGTGTTTTGTCCTGCCTTAAATGCCCTGCCATCAGATTATGATGATCCATCTGGAATAACAATTCCAGATGGCTTTTTGTGACCAATAACTAGGGCTTTTCTGCTTTTGTATGAGTGACCTGTGTCATGGGAGAGTGGGAGGGGTAGGGAAAGCCTGGGTTTTGGGGGACTAGTTATGGGGGGAAACGACCCCCACTTCCATGTGGTAGGGGCAGGGAGAAAAAGGGGAAGTATGAGAGCAAGAGATGGAGGGAGGGGGGAAAGAAGGGGAAGGCTCACTTGCCCCTGAATAAACTGCCAGCTGGCCCTCTGCCAGTAAAACTGACTGCTCTAGTAAGGCCAGATGGTGGCACTGAACCCATTCCACCGTCCCATCTTGTAGCTTGGTGATGAACTGCTCCAACATCACTAGGTCATCAATGTCTTCAGTGCAGCTCTCCTCTGCCAGCTGCCACCTTCAACAGGTGTCTAGGAGCTATTGGGAAATTGTGACCCGCGTGCGTCCGAGCTCACTGAACTTAGAAGACTACAACCCCAAATGGGGAAACACTTCAGGTGATGGAAATGATGCACAGCTCCTGGCACATCCGAGTACACGACATGACAGTCTGACACCAGTCATAACTTAAGCATCCGCTAAGCTGAAGTTGAGGATTGAGGCCCAACTACATGCAGTCAACCCTCTGGTACAACTCCCTCAGCTTACTGCTAAAGCTTCTTTGGTAGGCTCTTCATTTACAAAGCTCAACTGAAACCAGTGAGCTCACATATGCCACTGCCAATGTAATCCTGGAGATGCTTAGTTACAAAATCAAGACGAAGTATATAGTGCCCACCATGGAGAAGGAGGTTGAGAGCCAAGATTATGGAGGCACATCAGCCGGCTCACAGAAGTGCCATCACACAAGTCACCATAAATTACGGTATATACCAAGCTGATGCACTGTCCCCACTGCTGTTCTGCATAGATTTCAACCCCCTCAGTCACATCACAAGGAGTGGATATGGATACAAGTTCAGAAGTGGAGTACCCATCAGCCACCTCCTGTACATGGTTGACATCAAGCCCTTATGCCAAGAGTTAGCGAGGCATTGACTCACTGATCTCCAGACTCTACAGTGAGGACATCAGGATGTCATTTGGACTGGATAAATGTGGAAACATGGTGGCTGAGGGCAGATGATCAGGACCGAGGGAGTGGAGTTACCAGAGGGCAAAATAGCAGACATACAGGACGGCTACAAGTACCTTGGTATCCTACAGGCCCGTGGGAATCAGGATGAGGTTACAAGGAGGTCAGCTACAGCAAAATATCTCCAATGGGTCAGAAAGGTGCTCCGAAGTCAGCTAAATTGTAGGAATAAGATCCAAGCCATCAACATGTATGCGCAACGAACCATCAGATACCCAGCTGGAATAGTGAACTGGCCACAGGAAGAAATAGAAACGGAAACTCCTCACGACGCATGGACGATTCCATCCGAAGTTCAGCAATTTCAATTTACATAACAAATCAAGCATGGATGTTTATTTCATGACGTTTTATTGCTCGATAGTCCCTGTTTGTATTTATAAATGGTTTCAATTGCAAATTATTTCAGTTTTAAAATGGAAATGGTGTCACCTTGGCTTGGTTTCTGGACAAGTTACATTCTTTCACAATCACTTGATCCCCCAAACGTCCCAGAGCTCATCTCACAAACTTCACTCGAGCTAAATAAAGTGTTTAAATGGCCGTTAAGATGATTCTGCCAAGGACAACAAGAATCAACAAGGGAATGTTAAAAACAGCACTGGATCAGTGCCTGGCTATGTGTGTGTGTGGGGGCGTGGGGTCTTTTTTAGCATTTTAATTGATGGACAGCAGTTCAGAGGGAGCTGACAGAACGCAGAGTGGGGAATAAAACCCCGCTGGTGTTAACATTGGGAGAAAATGAATGCCTGAGGAGAGATTTTGATTCTGCAGTAGCAGACATGAGGTTCATTTCACCCACCACGGTGCCATCTCTTGTCCAGCTATCCGTTCTGCAGCTCACTCATCCTGCACTTCCTGTCTAAGATGTCTGAAAATAATTGAGCTGAAAGCTGGGACCAAACGCGCTGAGAGAGTCTGAAAAGACGTCACAGTGACGGCGTAATGCAAGTGTCTCTGCATTGGAAATGTTTTTCAGTCAATATATAATTATTCCAAATGAACATGGAATTACATAAACGTAATGCACCACATTTACCCATATAATGCAATTTTTTCCACATATCAGTTAAATTGTATTTTTGTTCATTACCATCAATTCATATTGCGTATTTGCATAAATATTACTCACGGTACTTTCACACCTTTTAAGCTAATTGTCAGGTCTGAATCAGAGCCACATTGATACCTTTAGCTCATTTGCTCTTTGGTTCGGTTTCACTGTCGTTTAATTATAGCGACATGATGTTCATAAATTCATTTAAGTCAGGCATGTCCAAAGTCTGGCCCGGGGGCCAATTGCGGCCCGTGTTCAAATTTTCACTGGCCCGCAGCCTCTGTTAGAAAATCAATAATATGCGGCCCGCCAGCACTGCTGACTACAGTATAAAATACGTGTATACAAAAATTGCTATTTTACATTTCACCAGAAGATGGCAGTAGCCCTGTGGGTACTATGACCCGTGGCCTGTGTGTGATCATTTCAGCCCAGCCCATTTCTGACATGGCGACTGTAGCTAAAAAAAGGAAAGTTGACAGAGAGGGCCGACGTTTCCAGGACAAGTGGAAATTGGAGTATTTTTTCACTGAAATACAAAACAACTGTTTCTGCCTAATTTGCCAAGAGACTGTGGCTGTTTTCAAGGAATTTAATATCAAGAGGCACTAGCAGACAAAACATGCTATGACAAGCTAACTGGAGACAAACGCGGTGAAAAATTTAAGCAACTGGAAGTTGTTTTAACGGCACAGCAGCACTTTTTTACAAGAGCCCGTGAGCCAAATGAAAATGCCACAAAGGCGAGCTACGAAGTGGCAACGCTGATTGCCAAGCACTGCAAACCTTTCACTGAGGGTGAATTTATTAAAGACTTTGTGAAGAAACTGTTTGAGAAAATTTGTCCTGAGAAGCAAGAGTTTGCCAATGTTTGCTTGGCTCGTAACACTGTGGTACCTAGAATTGAAGACGTTTCATTAGATATTAAGAGACAGTTAGAAGCAAAAGGAGTAGAATTTGACTTTTTTTTCGTTAGCCTGCGACGAAAGCACTGATGCATCTGACTTAGTTAGACTCAGTTACTGATTTTTTTGAGAGGAGTGGACAATGACATGAATGTGAGTGAAGAGCTTCTCGACCTCCAGAGCCTGAAGGACCAAACAAGAGGAACAGATTCATTTGTTTCTCTTCGTTTAGCCGTAGAAGACATGAAACTACAGTGGAATAAAGTCACTGGGATTATTACGGATGGCGCACTTGTCATGGCTGGTGAGCGAAGTGGATTATCAACCCTTGTCTGTAACAAAGTCAGCGAAGAAGGAGGCAAAGCTATCAAACTCCATTGTATTATTCATCAAGAAGTTCTCTGCGCCAAACATATGAAATATTATCATGTTATGAAACCGGTGATAAAGGTTATTCACTATATTCGCTCCAAAGCCTTGTGCCACCGCCAGTTTCAACAGTTTCTGCTCGACATCCAGGCTGAACACGGAGATGTTGTGTATCACATTTGGTAAGAAAATGCTGAGCTTGTTTGGCTCAACATACCTGTGCGAGAAGACATTCTCAGTTATGAATATTACCAAGAGCTGAGTGAGGACGAGACTAAGTGACTCTCACCTGTCTTGCGAATCAAAACCACTGTTCATGAGCCAGAGCTGGACTACATACTGCAGTCAAGATCTCAGTATCACCCTTCACATTAGCGTAGTCAAGATATTTGTTTAGTCCCCTGAGGTGAATAAATTCTAAAATCTTAATTAATTGATTTTTCGTGATGATCAAAACCACTGTTTTGAATTTAGAAGTCTACAGTTAGCATTTAATAGTGAATAATATGTAATGTTTCTAATTACGTTAGATATGTTTAATCTTCTCAAATTTGTTTTTTTCAAGACTTTTTCTTCATTTTATGTAGTCTTCAAATATGAAAGGCAGGATGAATTTAAAAACTTGAAAATGAAAAAAAAAGTATGCCATTTGCAATAAAAATTTCAAAAAATTGTTCATTTGTATTTAATGTTCTTAGTTCAAAGAATGTCAGACTGAATGGTCGGCTCCCACACATTTTCACCTTACCAAATCTGGTCCTCTTTGCAAAAAGTTTGGACACCCCTGGCTTAATGTCATCAATTGCTTCATGCTTAATTTCATTAATTGCCATTAGCGCGCTAGAATGTGCCGCCAAACACCCTTTGAGACACACCTCCACTATGCGCCCGCGCCCTGACTCCTACACCAAATCAGCTGACTCCTGGTTCCACTTGTGCAGTGGGCGTCACCTTTCATGTGCTAATTGGTCTCACTGGCACAGTGGCATTACTGTAAAATGGCAGATCAAAAGCCTTGATACACACCAAGCAGAATATGAGGAAAGCTCAGGGACCAGCATATAGTAGGCAACCTGCCTCGCAGCACTACATCACTCTGAGGATGAGGAGTAAAGCAATACCATTACCCAACCAATTCCAAAAACACTCATATTCAAGCAGGTTGTTTGCTTGTTTGTGTGTTTGTAGTTTTATTTTCAATATTGTTGAGCGTTTCTGGAAACGATCCAGACAATTAGTTCGAGGTAAGCATAAAAAAAAAATGAGGAATTATCTCATTTTGGTTTTACAAAAGTTAAATCCCAAACACAATATAGCAGGGAGCTGCACCTCGAAAGGAAAGTCCTCAAATCCGGGACAGTGTACTCAGATTTAGAGCTCCTTCCAGCAGTCTGAAGAAGTGTTGCGGTGTAAGCCGGAGCAGAGAGGATTTACACAGCCATTTCCTAGCCAGAACTGGAACCCGGAGCCCTGAGACAGAGCCACTGCTTGGCCACGTGCCTCTCATTGTGTGGAGAACATTTAATTCCAAATGGAGAGCGCGTGTAGCTGAGCACCAGGGAATCACACAGCACTCTTTATCTGTGAGAAACACACAGAGAGCCTGCAAGTCTGTCCAATTACTGCCATTATCTCTCTGAGAGACAAACACACAAAGCAAGAGCGAGAGAGAGAGAGAGAGAGGTGGGGTGAGAGAGCAACATAGCTACTTATGAATCTGCTTTGTATGTCTCTTAGTCCAACTGTCTCTCTGTTAGATTCTCCTGGTTTTTGGGCTTGAGCCATACTGCGTAATTAAGTTTTAGAGGGATCAAGTGTAGATTTTTGTAGGAAGGATTTTGTCATTTAAAACTGAAAAGTCTTGATAATAAAAAAAAAAAACATGATGTCTCTCTTTTATTCTTAGAATCTGTTACTTGATGGTTCTTTGGTTCTTTCCTACAACAGAGAATTTCTCTTTCAGAAACGGTTCCAAGTAGAATCCATTCAAACAACTCTTGATGTATAAATATAGTTTTCTAAGAATGTACTGATACTGTAAGTGCAGTAGAGATAGAGCTAGAGAGAGAGCGATAGAGATAGAGAGAGAGAGAGCGAGAGAGCAAGAGAGAGAGAGCAGAGGAGTCCACTGAACACTGAAGCCAGGGTTCTTACTTTTTAGTTACCCTCAGAAAGCTCGGGGTAATGATGGAGCAGCAGGCTCAGATTTACTTCCAGTTCCAGGCACAAGATCCTGAGCATTGGGTATCTTTTCAAAAACTAGAACACTGTCAGGTCAGAAAGGGGCCAAAAAGCTGGTTGAAGACTAGCATCTCCTGCTATCAATATAAATATACATATACAGAGTACTATGGAAAAAGTCTTGAGCCACCCTTCATTTCTTCATATTTTGCTTCCAAAGAGCCAGACTTTCTTGTATTTTTTAATGTAGTCTTGAGGAATTGTTCTCCAGGCTTCCTGCACACCTCAATAGAAAAAAAACAGGATGGAACACAGAGGCACGGTGCTGCAGTGGTTAGCACTGTCGCCTCACAGCAAGAAGGTCCTGGGTTCGATCCCGGGTCACCCAGGGTGCCTTTCTGTGTGGAGTTTGCATGTTCTCCATGTGCATGTGTGGGTTTCCTCCAGGTGTGCCGGTTTCCTCCCACAGTCCAAAGGCATGCAGATTAGGTCAACTGGCTACTCTAAAATGCCCATAGGTGTGAATGCGAGCGTGTGTGGCTGTTTGTCCCTGCGGTGGACTGGCGACCTGCCCAGGCTGTACCCCGCCTCTCGCCCGAAGTCTGCTGAGATTGGCTCCAGCTTCCCTGCGGATAAAGCGGTATAGATAATGGATGGATGGAGGATGGATCATGGATTGGTCTCCCCAAAGCCTGGATCTCAACAATACTGAAGCAATACTGATCCAGAATGGGATCATCTCAACAGAGAACGTAACAAAAGGGCAGCCAGTGTCCAAAGAAGGCCTTTGGAGCGTCCTTCAAGAAGCCTGGAGAACTTTTCCTGAAGACTACTTAAAGAAATGACGAAGAGGCTGTGTTGAAGAATAACAGTGTTCATAACAAATACTGACTTTAAAGCTTGTTAGAATTATACAATCTCTCTGTGTTATATACTGTATTTACATGGATGTTTGCACATGTTGCAATAAATCACTGTACCTACGGTCTCATTTTCCTAGCAAAATATAAATATATTTAAAGGCAAAAACCTCTGTTTCTGAAAGGAACAAATAGAAGAACCCTTCATCATGTTACATGGAACCATTTTTTTTAATGATACAATGTACTGTAGTCTGATCATTCAGGGATACCCCAGGCATACCCCCAAACTAGACAACGCTATACAACTGCACTCTTAGGCCTTTTTTATTTTACATCTGCCTTTGTTTCTGGACTGTGAGCACAGCTGATGATTCCGGGAGCAGGCAGAGTTCCTCCTGAAAATGGTGGTCTGGGGTTCGTTTCAACCAAGCCTTGCTGTGGTCCACATCATATACAAAACCAGACTTTCATAAGATGGCAGGGCAGTAATCAGCTCATGTTTGTGGCAAGAGTGTTTGCACTGAGACCACTGCAATAAATAAATAAATAAATGTCTCTTGCATGGCTGAAAATCTTTAGAAGAGCTCTGTTCTCACATCCAAAAAGCTCCGTTCTTCACTGCCTGAGTGTTGGTACCAGTGGAAAATAATTTAAAAACAGAAAACGGATCAAGGAAGTTCCTTCCTTTTTACAGACATTTGTGCACGAATTGCTCATCCATCCCACTGATCCATTAAGGGTCATGGGGAAGCGGGGGCCAATCCCATCTGACTTCGAGTGAGAAGCAGTGTATAACATGGTCCACAAATTTAAAGGAATTCGTCATTGTGAATGAAAAGCCCCTTCCCCAGACAAGCGTCAGTCCTGGGTGTAAGCTCGAGTAGTCAGGCCAAGTGTAAAAGTCTTTAGAAGAGTGAAGAACGGTGTCTATACATCTGAGCATGAAATTTAATCCTAGTAACTGAGAAATCCCATAATATGCAAATTTGGATGGAATATCATTGTGATGGAGATGTGTGAACTTAACTGAACTAAACTAAACTAAGAGACGTTGTTCACTCACTTTAACTATATGCACTAGTTCCTAGGTTAGATGCTGAACAGCTGCCTTACTCACCCCTGTAATGTAACTGATGTGGAGTTCTCCGTGGTGCTAAAGCTCTTGTGTGGGCAACTTCCTGTCACTCTGGTATGCTACCTTTCTTATCAGTCCATCCTCCTTTTCATGTAACTTAAAATCAGTGTGTATTTAGAAGGCAATGGAATGACAGGTTAGCGACCAAAAGGCAGTTTTGTCATCAAAAAGCTTTCAGGAGGAATGTAGGCTTTGTGATGTACTCCCACTTACACACCTCTGGAAGTAAAAGTACAACCTAAGCTGAAGTATTTGTCTCCAAATAGACTAAATCAATCTTTCAAGGGAATCTGTGACCCTGCCTATCCACACATGCACACACACGCACACACATATGCGCCAACTCCACCAGACATTCAGCCATACTATGTCATTCTCTCCTGAGGCGAGAAAGCACTATTTTGAAAATCTAGGCTAAGGTCTCCTCCGGGACATGCCACATATTCGGAGACAGAGGGAAGAGAGCAGGCACAAGTGTCTGGCTTTACACTGTCTGAGACACTGGTGACTAATGCCTCTTCCTTGCCTGCAAAACAGAAACCAAAATCGCTTTTTGCTGTTTTCTTGTCTTGATGCATTCCCCATTTTTATAACTTGGCCGCAGCGCAGCTCTGCTGAGGAAGCTAGACACTATCTGACGTCTGAGAGGAGATAACATGTCGTTAGTTATTTCCCGATGATGCTGTTTTCCGTGGCTATCTCTTAAGGTCAGATATTTTCCTGCTACCCGCCTGAATATGCACAACTGCACTTTGACACAGGAAACTGGGCTTGTTTACTTGCAAATGTTGAATTAACACATTTGCATAGAAAAAACAAAACAAAACAGATACACATGTGCCTTTTTCCTGGCCTGACATTAACAGGAAGCTTTCCTTGTGCACATCAATCAGAGGACGCGAGCTTAATTTAATCATCTATTTCAGCAGTAATTACATTATTAACAAATCTGCATTTTGCAAACGAAACAAAAATGCAAGCGGAGCACAGCATGCCGAAGATACAGTAATTAACCCTGTCACTTTGGTTAAATGGTTAAAGAATAGCATGGCTTCTGTGTTAGAAATACAGACCACATGTCACGACTGCAATTAGAAATAGTGGGCGGGCGGGTGCATGGGTGAGGAGGCTAATAACTAATGATGCGATTAAAATACGGAGGAATAAAATCCATAATCTGCTTCACGCTTTGAGAACTCCAGACACTCCAACAAATCCAAATTTACTCCAACAAGGGTCTGGGAAACGCTTTAAAGCATCAGGACAACTTCCCTAACCTAAAGGTAGCATGTTGTCACGTGACCCAACTCTGAACACGGCCCTCTGAGTCTGATTGAAGCGCTACAAAAAGAACTGATGATGCCAATGCTCAATGTAACAGATCTCATTCTCTGTGCCAGAACTTGAAGAGGAAGAGTAGCAGACGGTGGAAGCTTGGGAAGGAGGAAAAGCAGGAGCATGTGGAGAGGGAGCAGGCATTAAATTGGATGGACGTGAGTGGTAGGCTGCCAGCAAACACACTTAATCCCCATAAATCACCAAGCACCAACGGGCAGACGCTGCCAGAGGCACTGGGCACTGCGGCCAGTTGTTTGAGCCTGTGCTCTTGCTCACCCCCCTGCCTGAGTCTGAGGCCGGGGTACTATAAAAAGCCTCTTGCATCTATGCATCTCCTAGGTCCAGAAGCCTGCTCCAAGAAGAGATGATGCAATTTAAAGCAATGTTTAAGTGTATGTATTCAGCGTCCCATGCAGATGCGCTGATGCTCTCGATCAGTATAGATGTTTCTATAATCAGGATATCTATTCTCTTGTTTTCCACAGTAGTACACTGAAATAAAAATACACACACACACACACACACACACACACACACACACACACACACACACACACACACACACACACACACACA
>JAQQZU010000020.1:2900697-2918829 GCA_030068025.1 Parauchenoglanis punctatus | reverse complement strand
TCAGGATATATATTCTATTTTTTTCCACAGTATTACACTGAAATAAAAATACACACACACACACACACACACACACACACACACACACACACACACACACACCATCACTGCATGACAAGACATGACAGGCATTGTTCTCTTTCCTCTCACCATCTGTGCTGTATCGTTGTTCACTTTGCTGATTGGTGCACGTGAAGGGAATATATTACGCACATTTAGGAGACATGTGAGAACATGTACGTCTTGCAGTTTAGACACACAGCATCTCCTACTCTGTATAAGTTAGAAATGTTGTATATATAGATATATGTTCAGAATGATACTGTACGCTTACTGGTATACCTGCACCTTTATGCAATTGTCTAATCAGCCAATCATGTGGCATCGGCTCAATGCATAATATCATACAGGTACGGGTCAAGAGCTTCAGTTAATGTTCATATCAAACATCAGAATGCGGGAAAATGCGATCTCAGTGACTTTGATCAGGTTGCTGGTGCTAGATGTGCTGGTTTGAGTATTTCAGAAGCTGCAGATCTCCTGGGATTTTCGCACACAACAATATCTAGTTTAGACAGAATGGTGTGAAAAACAACAGCGACAAAAAAACCTCCAGTGAGTGCCAGTTCTGTATATTGATGACAGCGATCAGAGAATGCTACAGTAACTCATATAAGCACTCTTTACAACCATGGTGAGAAGGAAAGCATCTCCGAATGCACAACACACAACCTTGAGGCGGATGAGCTACAGACCAAGACCACATTGATTACTGATACTGATTTCAGTCAAAAAAAAGGAATCGGAGGCTATAGAGGGCACAGTCTCACTGAAACTGTAAAAATGCTACCTGGTCTGATGTTCAGACCCACAGATAATTATAATTTAATATTTAATATGAATTTAGGGAGTACTACATTCCAAGCGTGTATTAGAAGGTACAGTGGCCATCAGGTGCTCGTAGCATATTTCCAGTTACTTACATTCACACTACCTTTCTTTGTCTCATGCTAATTAATAAATATGATCCTCCATTTTTCAAAATTTGGGTTCTCAATCATATAAACCAGCACCAGCAAACACTGATTCCTCTTATTTCTTCTTCCTTGTCTTCAGTTCTTCTTCTTTGACGTCCTTCTGGTGCTTCCTTTCGGATTCATGCCATCACTTGTAAAAACATGAAACACGGAAGGCGCTTTCCAGAGGTTTGTCTGTTCTGGGCTACGTGGCGCGACATGGCGGCTCTGTGGAAGTGGACCCGCTCCCTGTGTACATAAAGGGCTCATTCTAAGCTTACATACGCGATATATACACGACGATTCGTAGTTACAGGTAATTATACACTAATGAAAAGATACTTATAAATACGATATTCCGCTTCTGCTAATCGATCCCGCTAAATCCTACATAGTGCACCTTTAAACTAAAAAGTGGGAAGAATTTTTAGACTGTATCGCGAGGATCTAATCTACTACCGTCAACTTCATGTTCATTTCTGCTGCATGTGATTGCGAAGGAGCACCTTAATACAGTCTGCTATTTGGGTCACGATGCCTCTCAGTCTGCTCCAATTTGTTCCTATCTCTCCCATCACTGATTGTCTCTTCTCATTTAGGTCAAAGCTAATAAACTCAAAAGCCTACTTAACCCATTAAGCAGAAAAAGAAAGAGAAAATGAGAGATAGGAGCAGAAGGATAGATTGAACGTGGGAAAGAGAGAGAGCTCTTGATGGCAGACGATAAAGAATAGACTAAAAAGAAGAAACAGAAAGATGGCTTTGGGGTTTGGAGTTTGTCCTACTTAAACATGAATTTGTTCCATTTTTTCCCCCACTCCCTCTCGCTCTGTGAGCCTTATCTCTCGTTTGTGCTTCGTGTCTGTCAACTGGCAGGCTAGATTAGCTCTCCTACACGTTTGAGCAGCAGGATTCCTAAATAATGATGATATTTGTTTATATCCCATACTGAAATTCTCGCAGTAGAATTACACTGGTCTCAAAGGTGTATCTATGATGCATGAGGGTGTCCAAAAGGCTTATGCACTTCTAATGATGCTGTTGCCTCTAGACATTTCATTATGAAACAAAGCACCCTGGATTTGTACAGGCCATTGCTGTAATAAATGGGTTGAGCTGTACTGTGTGTATGTGTGTTTCCAGGGTCTTGTGTAAGTAAGCACATTCCCATAGATGTGTAGGATCTAATGTTTTCTTTAATTCTTTAATGTTTCTCGAGACACAATTTATCATTTCTAGGCACGAACCAACCCAGCCAAGAAATATTCCCACTATGGAAACAATTTCCCCGAATACTCCAAGAAGGGCTGAGGGAAATTAGTGGAAATTCAGTCTTATTGTACAAGTTTGTACGTGGACTCTTGCTTTCGGTTCCCTGCTGGTATATTTCTTTTGTTCTCTCTCCTTTTATATGTCTACTTCACTCTCCATACATAATGCATCATCACTCTATCTTTTTCACATCACATCTCTCTTCCTCTCATACACCATTCCTCTTTCCTTCACTCGCACCTCCCCATGGGTCAATGTCGGCTCTATTGAGCGAAAGCTGACCTGCTGTTCCAACACAGTAGTGTGATGGTATCTGCACAGCAGGTAAACAACTCAAACATGTATGCCCAATCCTGTGTGACCTTGTCTGGGAGAAGTGTGTGTATCTGTGTGTGAGGTTCAGCAGAGTGAGTGATAGGGAGGGCTTGGCTGTTGAAATGGTAATTTGGAGGTACTGTAGAGAGAGCACACAGGGGCTTGGCATGACGTGACGGGTAGATGTGAGTGTCTGGCACCTGTTACAGGGTCCCCATGCTCCAGATGGCACTGTCAGGGCTTATGATATCTGCTAGCTCAAAGAGGACAGCAACCACTGGGGAACACTTTGACCCTCACCTGGGCCAAAAGCATGGAGCTCTGACACTACTGTCTTGTTAAAAAAAAAAAAAAAGCCCAGATGTCACAAAAGGTCCAATGCTGCAATCCATTGTACTTGGAACTCAGAAAAACCTGACCCCTGATGCGGAAACGTGCAATGGAATGGTTATTCAACTCCAAGACGGGAACTCGGGCAAGACTGGCGTCAATCTTATAAATACATTATATTTTTGTTTGGGTTTTTTTCAAATTCAGAGAATAGTCATGCAAATACGACCTTGCTCTGGGGGGCCATGTTTTACAAGCCAAAGGACTGGAACTAGAAAGGATTGAGGTGGAGCCAGATGCGCAAACGTATGACCACTTCCACGTTCGACTTTAGGAGGGGGTGCCCCTTAACGCAGACCAGAACTGTTCCACTTTTGCTCCTATATAGAGGAAATCTTTTGCTCTATGTTGGTATATCTGAAGATCTTTGCCGGAACGCCATTACTCTGGAAAATTGCCTTGGGACTTTCTGAGTCTGCAGCACAAGCCCACCTATAATAACCACCATTTAATAAGGCCAATTCACAACTCCAACAGGTAAACTCAACCAACAAATGTGGATAAAACAAAGATAAAAGAATGTCATACCAAAAGATTTCTGATGTATTGTAACCCAATTTTCCAACACTGGAACAATTCAATAAAATGTCACTTTGCTTAGTCCTGCTTTCCCTGAGGTTTAGTGGTCTCAAGACCAAAACTGAGGTACTTCTGTGTCTACTTGTCATTGCTTACACTAGTAACGCATACCTACAAATTAAAGAGTAGGCTCCATTCTTGAAAGAAGACTTTTTACATGTATGATATTTATTTGTATTTACTTACAAATAATTCTTGAGCAAGGAATTCCTGAACACACCACAACACAAGCAGAAGAGGATGACTCCACCTCCAACAAGTCTAATAGTCCTTAACTATGTCAGATATTTGACCTTGCTGTGAGCTTGACCTTGTTTAAATCATTTCCAAAATCTAATCAGTTCATCTCCTGTTTACAGTGATGATCCCATGTAAATCCTACACTCAGCCACTCGTTCCTGAGATGTTGCACAATATACTACAGATGCTACAGGCTGACGTTAGACTGAAAAGGTGTTGCTGTATTACTTTAAGCTGTGAACAAAATATAAAACATGACTTACATTGCAATATAATAAATATATATATCACACTTTTGTCCTCTGCATACATCTGTATTTGCCTTTTACCACCTGTATACCCTCTGCACTTCCTCTTTGTCCTCTTGTTATCCTTGTACTTCTGTTTTGTCCCCTTTATACCCTCTGTTTTTCCCTTTTTCCTCCTTATATTTTCTGTATTTCCTTTTTGTCCTCTTTATAGTCTCTGTAGTTTCTTTCTGTCCTCTTTATAGTCTCTGTATATCGCTTTTGTCCTGTTTATACTCTCTATATAGTCATTTTGTCCTCTTTATACTTCCTGTAGTTTCTATTTGCCCTCTTTATAGTCTCTTTATTTCCCCTTTGTCCTGTTTAAACTCTCTGTATAGTCCTTTTGACCTCTTTATACTTTCTGTAGTTTCTTTTTGTCCTCTTTATACTTCCTGTACTTTCTTTTTGTCCACTTTATACTTCCTGTAGTTTATTTTTTCCCTCTTTATAGTCTCTTTATTTCCCCTTTGTCCTGTTTAAACTCTCTGTATGGTCCTTTTGACCTCTTTATACTTTCTGTAGTTTCTTTTTGTCCTCTTTATAGTGTCTGTATTTCCTTTTTGTCCTCCTTTTACTTTCTGCATTTCCTTTCTGTTCTCTTTATAGTCTCTATATTCCCTTTTGTCCTGTTTATACTCTCTGTATAGTTCTTTTGTCCTCTTTATACTTTATTTATGTCCTTTTTGTCCTCTTTTACACTCTCTGCATTTCCTTTTTGCCATCGTTATACTCTCCATAGTTTCTTTTTGTCCTCTTTGTACTCTCTGTATTTCTGTTTTGTCCTTTGTTTATATCCTTTCTTTTCACCCCAGTACTCCCTCTGTATTTAATTTTTCACTCTGGTTACCCTCTGTACTAAATTTTTGTCCTCTTGTTACCCTCATACTTCCTTTTTATCCTCTGCCCCTCCTTTTTGTCCTCTGTTATCCATGGTATTTTCTTTTTGTCCTCTATGTACCCTCTGTATTTTCATTTTGTTCTCTCCATACCCACTGTATTTCCTCTTAATTCTCTATATATGCCCTGTACTTCCTTTTTGACCTCCATGTTCCCTCTCTACTTCCTTTTCATCCCTGTATATGCCCTGTGTACCTCCTTTTGTCTGGTACCCTTTTCTTGTTTAGCTTCCGTCTTGTCCTCTGTGTATCTGAAGTACTTTCTATTCCCTCTGTATTTCTTCTCCATTTTCCCTTATTCTGTACACACTTACCTTCCTCTAAGGGGTATGGAATTTCATTCTTTAATAACACAAAGCACCGACTTCAAGAGATTTTTAACCATAAACAGTTAAACAGCTTTTCATTAAGCTACAGATATACACGATAAAAAATTAATTAAACCACTCCAACGCAGATTCCTCTGCCGTAATCCAAATCAAATAAGTACCCTGTTCGAGCAAAAATGCTTTAGTGCTGTTAGTGTATGCAGATACTTTACACAAAGCAGGAGTAAAAGAAGAAAAGAAAGAGAGTGATAGAAGAATGGAAGGAGGGAAGGAGGGAGGAAAGGAAAGAGAGGCATCTGCCTGGTGAATAATGATGAGCTTTAGTTTTCTGAGCACCTGGAACCTTACAGCATGCGATCGGAGGTGTCCTGCTAACACGCCGTTTCAGACTCATTATTCCCTCCCAGACTGACATCCCACTTAACACACACATGTGAACTGCCATTCACCACCTCGGCCTGTCAATCATTCTCCCTGTTGCCCTTTTGATATTACAGGCATATCCCAGCTGCCTCATCACTATGGCATCATCAGTACAAGCTGATAAGACCACTTAACCCCCACTCTTGTTTTGCATTTTCTTCTTCTTCCTTCTGCCTTCACTTTTCCTCCATCACATTCTGTTTGGCTTTCCAAGTCTTCCCCAGGTACTCTGTATATGTTTTCATCTCCTGATGGATTTATGCCCATGTTCTGCTCAGTTAAACATATCTCACTGACTAAAATATCTTTGATGATGGCTCCAGTGCTAATTCCATTATGCACTGGACCGAGAATGCTTGAGTGGCTTTTATGGTTGCTTTGCTCATCTGTAATGATGCACTATGGACTATAATGTAAAATAAAAAAAAATAAAAAAACATTCAACCACCCCCCCCCCCACACACACGTCTTTCATTGACATAATTATTAATGTAGCTGATTAATGTGCTGCCTATACCTACCCCTAACCTTGGTAACCTCGGTAACCAAAAAGAAAGTTTTGGCTCTGTTACGAGTTAAAATAAATAAAAAGGCTTTTTTTCCTGCACCACAGGTCACTGTTAAAGAAAATTTACACAGCAAGCGAGAACATGAGTGAATGTACACATTTGCTAATTTACACTGCCCCCATTCTGAAAACTACCATATTCCTCTGCACATTACTGGTCCTTGATCACAATGTTTTAATCTGACAAAATAGGAGGCTCGAAGTGTTTTTTGTATGTGGATTATATGATTTGTTTGTTTTTTTTGTATGTGGAGATATGTCTTACGTGCTAAAAAATTAGAACTGAAGCATGAAAAAAGTTCCCGTCATGTTTTCTATGGACAAAATGCATGCCTAAAGGTCTAGACTGCTGCATTGATTCCAGTGGACGTCTACCTGTAACAAAAGACAGACATCAGACAGATAACAGAAAAACACCTCACAAACGGTTCTGGTGTAAATTAGACTTCAGAGGCTGACATTTTTTCAGAACACTGTGGGTCACGATTTTCCTGTGGGAGTCAATTTCATTACTCATCACGTGACTAGGATGGGACAGGGAAAAGTAAATGAGAGCGGACTGGATGGGAATCATAATAACAATAGATCAGTTTTTAGATATAAAAGTGCGATTCTATTATGAATTATAAAACACAACTCGGCAACAGGATGGGATGGGAATCATTTTTCTGGCATGGGACAAGACAGGAATTTATTTTTTATATTCTGTCATGGGATTGGGACGAGATAGGAGTATTCTTATAGGAGTGGGATGGGAGAGGAGTGAAATTCCACTCCCTTGTCACTGGTTCAAAACTTTATCTTCATACAGTTAGCAAACCATAAATATATTTTTTGTTGTTCTGACACAAAACGCATAAAAAAATATTTTTTCCCACAATTAGCCTGATTGTTTCACTCCAGCTCTAGCACCAGCAATATGATGCATCTGCAAAGTCCGATTTGCAAATCTTTTAATATTAGACTCAGGTTCAAAAACCAAATGGATTTTGGATGTCATGTTGACTGCAGTTAGCTAAGCAACGGTATACTGAACTAAGCCAACACCCTGAAGAGTATTATAGAGATAGAATACGAATAAAGGGATATATAAAAGAGAAAATGATCATAGTGAATGTTTTGGAATCAGAAAGAAACCCACAACACAGTGCATGCAGTTATATCCTATCTCAAATCCTCAATCAGCACAAAAACAGAATCTAAGTTCATTCTCATCGATGCCTCATTTCGTTTTCAGAGAATTATTCACAGAATTTCTTTTACAAAGATAGTAGCAACTGAAGAGTTACTTGAAATTTACTTACAATGCAAATCAAATGGCAATTTTATGCAATTAAACAAAACTACAACAAATATAATCTAACAATAAAGATCTAAGGCCAGAAGTATCCCAACTTTGAGGTGAGGTGTGAGGGGTTCACCTCTCTGCAACCTCTAACCAAATATTACATATTCAATATAGTGAACATTTACTTTCTGTTTTTGAAGTATTTTACAATTCTAAAAGCTTCTGTTTATTTCCAATTTTAAATGGAAAAAAAAACGTGGGCTCCGATTTTGGATTTTTTTTATTTTCCACCTCATTCATCATCCGCCTACTCAATATCCCTTTTAGGGACTGGCTGGCCTCCCCAGAGATCCAGACATCAAACTGGCAACCCAGGAAGTGTACTTAATTACAGCTGCCCCAAAGGAAGAAAACCACGGATCCTGTCTTTAATAAGAATCTTACATGCATGTTTAAATTTATTCTATTACATCCTATTTCTTTATTATCTTCAATTGCCTGATTAATCTATGATTTATACCAAAACAATGCTCCTGTTTTGATTTAGTATTCCTAAATGAATAATTGCTTATGTAATTCTGCTTTGTTGGACTGACGTGTGCGTCTCTACAAATCTGTTCTACTACCCTAAAATGTTGTGTACATTTTCCCTATATGCTTTGTGGTATCTATATGTGACCAGACCAAAATAGAAGCATTTATGTGTTTATTTTGAACTCGAAATAATCTGCTGTTTGAACCATGAGCTTCTGGCTTTGCAAATACCATCCACTGAACAATTTAAGTAAGCTTATTATCAAAATTATTTTTTATCCAAAATAATTTTATCAAAATAAAAAAAATATTAAGTTCACATAAATGTTTATTGACTGCAGCCAATAAGTACCTTTAGGCTTCCATTATAAGAGAATTTCACGGAATACAATTTTCTCTTAAACTCAACTGCCAAACAAATATACACCTCCTTTGAGTGCTCTTTTCAGAAGCTCCGCCCCCTATATTCATGGACGCACATTGCCAAGGTAATGGCACTAACAACGACGCTCCCATCTTCTCCCTTCCTTTTCTCCTGTCCTGTGATTGGCTGGAATTTGCCCCCTGTCACTGATTGGCCGGAATAGTGTTTCGTTTCCCGAGCCAGGGCTGTGTATGAGCACCGGATTGTTTTTTCAGTGCACATACAGAATGGACAGGTACTGGACGGTCAAGATATATTTGCTGAATTTGACAAAAAGTGTTTTGGATTAAAATCGATAACTGCACCTTTAAGGAAAGCGTAATAAATATCTATGGATCTACATGTACGTTATAGATTGCGTTAAAAAACATTTCCAGGCTGTTGTGAAAAACTGTTTGAGCAGCCAATGGCAATTATTATACCAATATATATCATTTGAGTTCATTATATATGATTATGTACTTAGTGCATAATTAACAAGTGTAATTAGTTGTGGGTGGAAGATATCCATTCAAACCTGCTGCACACTAGAAACTCCTGCCTATTTTCAACCAGTAAAGTCTGATCTAACATAATCTCATCTGACTCATGAGTCTGTAGAAGTGTGCATGGTGCACAGAGGCCTGTGTTTCTGTCCTCTGTTGTTTTCAGGTTGACAGATTACAGCTCCTAGCAGGGATTAGCAGGACGCTCCTGTTTGCTCACTAACACACGTCAAAACAAAGATTTTTTTTTTATAACAAAACACTCCTTGGAAGAAGCATCTCTGCATCACCACTTGCCAGGTGCTGTTTGTTCACCCTCGTGTTTATAAAGGGGATTAGCGGGTTTACGCCTGTGTACTCACGATGCATGAACTGAAGCCCAATATTCAGAGATCTTCTCCAGTCCTCAGGTTAAGTTTGATGGCTCGGAAAGAAGAACTCAGAAAGCAGAAATATGGTTGTCATAATCAAGCCTGTGTGTGTGTGTGTGCGCGTTAGAAGTCTTCATGTAGCCAATTTATCAAAACGAAGAGAAAAAAAACAAGCTTAAATCGTTATTCTGAGAGTGATTACAGAAGAGAAAGAGATTAGAGTTGATTCCCATCGCTTTCTCTCCCTCACTCTCATTTGTGCAGAGAGAGAGAGAGAGAGAGAGACAGAGCCATGGTAGATATCACACTCTCTGATCCTTCTTAAAGAAAATCCAGTGCTTTAGTTCAGATGGAGAGGAAGTAAAAAGACAGAAATCCTGCTCACCGATGAGGTCTGCCTTGTTCTTCAGTTTAAATGTAAATCGGACTTGCTGGCCACCTTTTCCTCCCGTGGATCTTCCGGGAGGTGAGAGAGGGAAAAAAGGCCAAGGAGAAAAACAAGCAGGGGGAAAAAAGATATTTTTGTCTGGGTATGAATGTGGCTTAATTAGTGATATCTGCCCTCTTTTATTCTGTTCCTTCATTAGACTCTCCTCTACACGCTTACAGTTTTTTTTTCCACCTCAGCCTCTTTTTTCTTCTTCTCGGATTTCTCGTATTAAAGCGGACCACTGAAATATCACGGAGAATTCAACCGAAGAAAATTCAGTTCTTGTTACTTCCCAATGAAAACCATGTACTATAATGATGAGCATTTCACAAAGAAAAGTTAAAGAAGTTGAAACATTTTGACCAATTCACCTAAAGATTAAGTCAGTAAACATTATCCAATAATCTCCTTTGTTAATTAAAAAAAAATTCGAAATAACTGGAGTACGTCTGTCCACATGTGTAGCTTACCATGAAAGCATTTTGCAATCCGATTGGCTCTCTACATTTTCATGTATACGTTATACACTATGGGTTTTTCGTTGGCAACATGATTATCTTAATCTTATTATTTACCTGTACATATTAGTGCCATTATGAGTCTGTTATTTTCGAGCTCAAAACTATTACTGACATAACAGACAAATGCAGTGATAAAAACAATCGAGACACGCTACACAGTCGAAACCAAACTGACAGTAGCTTAGCGAGCGAGCTACCTAGGTATGGAGAATAGCAAGGAGTTTAAAGGGGCCGGCTCACCCTTCCCAGAATCCTCTTGCCTTTTTGCCATCAACAAAAAGGAAAAGAAGAGATAGGCATGTTTTGTTTAAAGTATGAGATGTGAAACCTTCAGCAGTGTATAAAGCTCGCGATCAGTCTGAGAAAGTGACATGTCTATTGCTAACAAGCTGGGAATGTAGAGCAAGACCCACCCCGGGGGCGGGACATATATGTTCTAGAAAGCATTTAATTGGATGAACAGACGAGTAGTATAGGATGAATCATAAGAAAGATTACAAAATTAAAGTGGGAATATCTCCCAAACTATTTTTTTAATATACTGAAATATTGATGTCTATAAGTACAAAAAGCTCTGAAACAGCAATTTTGGTTTCATGGGCACTTTCTACAAATAGTTCCAAAGATATGATTTGAGTAAAACGAGCCAAAATGCCTATTACTAATTACTTAGCGGGTACGGCAACAAGGGGGAAATAATACCATACGACAACAGCTTGGCTCCCTGTCTGGGTACTTATCTATGATTAAACTTAGGTTTTGAGACCAAGATGGTGTAAAATTAGCCCTGAAATCAAACAGCATCCGCATCTGTGCTCTAAACAACTTTCCACAGAAGACTGGATTGAATTTCTCGCAAAATATACTTCCAACCTGCCGAAAAATTATGTAACTTCTCGTAATTCGGGACCTCGGGGTGCTCGGGCGCAAAGGAAGCTGCCGTAAAAAGAGAAATGACGTTATTAATTATTCAGAAGATGTAAACACACTGCACAATGCAAATCTAGGGCACTTCATTCAGCTCCCCGAAGGGCTGCTAGCGAATCGGTTGCTTTCAGAGGTGCTTTCCACACCATTTCCCCATCGTCCAGACCCCGAGCGAGGCGCAGAGACTCCGGACTCACGTCTGCACATCGCTGTCACAGCGCATCTTTTCTGCTTTCCCAAACTCACTAAATAATGGAGATGTTCACATTTACTTTCTGCCAGTCACTCAGAAAAAGATTTTTTCTGGAGAAGAAAAAAAATACCCGCACTACCCCAGGGGTCCTTACTGATCATTTGGAGTTTGTGCAGAGGTGTTAAAGACGTGCTAATCGCTCAGGATGGCGGTGCTTCTGCATCACACTGAAAGCTGATGTCATGGTACTCTGAGCTCAATTTGGATTAAGAAGATTAGTAAATGATATCAAATTGACCCCATGAAAAAGTCCACCAAGTGATTTTTAAATGTGTTTTTCTTGGATAGGAAAATCTGCAATCACACTAAACGTGTCTCAAATCCCCCGACATAAGCTGTCACGGAAGGCCTTTAGTTCATGCTGAGCTAGGTATAAGCAATTTTCCAACTCAGAGAAAACAACAGTATGGGACGTTTCTTATTTTCCAGAGGGAAAAAAAAGGATTTAGGGTAATAAATAGATGTGTGGAATTCTTGCCTTTTTAAGACAACTGCAATTGGCTCCTAATCTGAATTCAATAACAGATGGTTGAATATTTTATGGAGCGCAAAGTGTGGATAATTGTTGAGCTTAAATGATATTTCATCGCTCCTAGTTGTGGAATGTTTAACCTTTGCCTCGGAGCAAGCCGCTAATCAGTAGAGGGGATGCCTTTGATTGGGATCAATCAGGCGACTCACTCAGAGACTTTCTTAAATTCGTTTTCAATTTCCACGCTCACACTCACAACGAGACTCTTACATATTCGACTGGGTTTAGAAAAGGGAAAGAAAGTGAGGGAGAGAGAGAAAGAGGGAGAGAAACAAAGCGAGAGACAGACAGAGAGGAGGGTAGACGCCATGCAGGCTTTTTTTAAAGACAAGCGCATTGTCAGTGCGTGAAACGTGCTGTGCACGTTTAGAAATTTGGAATTGTATAATAAACTCAGAATTAAACGGATGGTAACACTTTCATCAAACGTTGTTTTATCAGTGTAATTTCTGAAAATTGAATACTGCTGATTGTTTTGGTACAGCGCAATTGCTAATTGCTCAATTTTGGCTTGTTTGAGTGCAAATACAGTCCAAATGGTGCAACCTTGGGCCTCGTGTTTTCACAGCCATGAGGTCCACACTGCCACATTTTATATTTTAGAGCTCAAAATGGTGCTCTCTTGAATGTGCTGGTTTGGTGAAGTCCCTACTGATGCAGACTAAACAGTGATCACCTACCCAATACCCCTTGCGAGTTTGGCTGGGATCAATCATAGCAGATGGAGAAGGTAACATTAGCGAGCAACATGGCAGATGCAAGCCAGTGATGGGGAAAAAAAAAAAAAGAGATATTTAAATATTTGTTAAACTGTCTTCTGTCGTTCATTTACCTTGCCATTGAGCGCCTTCACGGCTGTAACTCATGTGGAACAAAAAATGGAAAATAGCAGATTAAATCGGAGTTCTGTTAATTATGCAATTCGTCTAGAATCATTTCATTACGGAGAGCTACCATATCACAATATGTGAAGACATTTTCAGGAGACACAACATGCCATGATATTTAGGTCATAAACAACATCAGCACATCAGTACAAGCAGAACACTAGTACTAGCACACAAAATGTATTGTTTTAATTATTAAATATCAAGTGCATTTTTAACAAGAGCCATATTGGGCTGTAATTCAGAGTTGGAGACCTTAAGTCACAATTCTGGAATAAGTTCAAATAAAAGTCTTCGGCAAAGAAAAACAATATCTAATAGTAGTTGTCTGATTAATTACAGATATATTAAGGGTGATTGTCACGAACAGGACGCAAAGAGATGGAGGCTGACAGCTTGATTTTAGTAGACCTACGTGTAATTCCTAATTTTATTATAATAACCAATGAGCCATAGAAAATTCTCTCCTGAATATAAATATTGTCAGTAATTAAAATACCATCTTCTTTGGTCTTGTCTGCCCCTAAAACAAGGCCTCTGCTGGGACAAATAATACAACTAATTAATTCATATTATACAACAGTCAGTTCCAGTCACTAATCTGATTGATCGAGCAACATTCCAAGAGCGCTCATATTTACTATACAAACACTGGGACGTTTCACTGTGTACATCACTCCGCTTGTCCGGGTTCACCACGTAAAATTCAACTCCTTAGTCCAAAACCATTACCACGGTAACGTTAGCGACATCATCAACGGACATGGCAAATGATACTTTCGGGAATATAACTTAAAATATGAAAGCTTGTCAGATGCAGATGAAAGGTGATGCCAATTTTACAGGAAGCACCTTTAACAGGAATGTACAAATCGATACGAGCGAGCTAGCCAGCTAGCCGATGTGCTATAAAGCGAGTGTGGTCACTTTGGGATCTATTTCTGCTAACGGAGCAAAAATAAACAGCCATGGTTTTTCCAAAATGTCAGTTACTCAATATTAATTTATTGTTTTTATAATAGGACTGCTGTATAAAAGCAATATCACACTCACAATTGCACTTACATGGAGTATCGGCACGGCTGTGATTACCTGCGGCGCTGTCAATATCCGGTATAAACACACTCTTGCATGTGCCATAATGCTTAAATGTCTCATCTATACAGTATATTTAATATTGCCGTCTGGTGTCATTCCACAGCAGGACTAATATAGCACAAACACCCAAGTGGCTTGACTGAATGTAACCTCCAGTAACTTTTAAAATACAACAAGCAGTCTTTATTAGATATTAGTTATTATGCTTTTATTAGTCATTAGTTCATATTAGTCACAATTAGGAGATTGTGAGTATCCTTCACTACCCCATTTGCAAATCAAAGCGATGCCACACGAGGTCACAAACCCCTGCTGTAAGCCTTTAGGCATTTTCAGACCTGTGGCCATGTGCATGGAGAGCTCTGTGTGTTTGCGTAGGGTGGAAAAGTTTTCAAATCCAAATACATCCCATTAAGAAACCAATCCACCTGAACACGCAGGCTTCACCTGAACTCCTAATACTGCCTAATTCTAAAAAGAAAGCGGTCAATTAGACCGATTTGGTACTTTAACCTTCCACCCATTACTGCAGGGAAGCAGCGTGACGTTATTGCACCTCACATTACAGATAAAAGATGTTATTTGAATTACACTGACAGTTGCTCAAGTGTTTAAAGTTAAAACATTACTGCTAGCTCACCGAGGCTCTCATTACTGTTGCCTGCCTGCTATGAATACTTTTAGCATAAAATTGTTTGCTTTGCAATCTCCAAAGGGACTCTCCATACTTAACATAAAACTCCAAATATTGTGATTATGCTTCTTACTGTTCCCTTCACACACACTACGAACACAAACACACACTCACACTGCAGCAGCAGTGTGATCGCAACCGGAGACCGCGTTAAGAGCACGGTTAGTGCAGATGAGCTGTCGGCTAAAGTGTAATTATTCTACTGCAAAACTCCGTCTCTAACACCTCAGCTGTAAAGTGTTAATGTGTGTGTGTACACACAAACCACACATCTACACCCTCAACCAGAGAAGCCGTTCACCCATTTAGCAATATCCCAGTTCATTTTAGAGGCTTGGAAGGAGAGCAGAGCTTTCGATTTCATTACGTTTTGACGCAATTATAAAATAATTCTGAATCTTTTTTTTCCCTCCATTGCGACATCCTGCTTACTAATATAATACTATATATCATCAGTTTCATCGATCATGTAAAACATAAAGGTTCATCTATTTCCAATGCATAAATGTTTTGGGCATTTTGTTTATAATGGATTTGTGCACTGTTGCAATACTTTAAAAAAAATGAATGATCTTTTCCCAACTTGGCAGAAGAGTGCATACTATATACACATTTTAAAAAACGTGCCCGAGAACCTTACAACTTCACTATTTCCATTACTCACCTTGCTTCAGTGTTAGAAAGCAGTCAGGATAAGATAAGAATTTATATTTCGTTTTGATTTGTTCCGAACAGAAATTCCTGCTCTGGTGTTTTACGTGCGCCTCTTTAGTAAGACACCAGATAGAAAGAAATAAAAGAACGGCTCTTTTGTATGGTCAAGAGTCATTTGTTTGTCAGCGCCCTCTTGGCGCTAATGCTTTACAGTTTTCTGCATTAAGTGAAGGATGTTTTCTTTGAATGTGACATTGCAGTGATCTCATGATCTCAGCTATTACATCAGAGCATCCTTCAACTTTACCGTGTGATTTGTTGAACGCAGAATCACAATTTATTAATAATATTTCCATTTGTCGCTGTGGTATTTATGATCTAACATCATATCTTCCTGTAGCCAGACATGGGAAGTGGGAAATCCTGGAATTTAGGTCTATTGGGAAAATGTTAAAGTTTAGGTTACACTTTCTTGAAATCATACTGAAATAACCTTATTAATCAGTTAAGCGCTTCAAATAATGTTTTCACTCTGGTACAATTTAGTGATTCTGTAAAGTTTAGTTCATTTTCCTTCCCTGTAACATTTCTAATCCCTGACAGCAGTAGAGAAGTACACGACTTTCCAGTGTCTACATTGTCCAATTAGAGGCAAACAGTAGGGGTATGTTTTATTGAGTAGAGGTTGGTAATTTAGCCTTTTTAAACTTTAGTTTAAAAGGGAATATTTTCAGTCTTATTCGACTTTTTAAAAATAAACAACAACAAAAAAAAACAATCAAATTTTCTTCCCATCGCAATTTTTCTTTTTTCTTTTTTTTTTCAATTTCTGCTTGTTTTGTTCACTAAAGATTATTTTGTTTATTTGGTTGACCATCATAATGAGGTCACATCTTACAAGACATGTTTGGTTGACTGGCCATTTATACCATGGCATTTGTTCAGACTGATTCTAGTCATGTAGATGGCCTAGTTTTCCGAAACTGCTGATCTCCTGGGATTTTCATGCAGTGTCAAGAGTTGTTCTTGAATGCTGTGAAAAGCAAAAAAAACCCAAATGAACATGTGAGCAGCAATTCTCTTGGTGAAAACACCATGTTGATGAAAGAGGTCAGAGGGGAATGGCCAGACTGCTTTGAGCTGAAAGAATACTACAGTGACTCAAACAGCCACTCTATACAACCACGGTGAGCAGAAAAGCATCTCCGAACGCATAACATGTCAAACCTTAAGGCGGATGGCCGTGACTGGACAGCTGAAATTGGAAAAACATTTCAAGCAGGTGGTGGTGGTGGTATAATGGTGTGGGGATGTCTTCTTGGCACCCATTGGGTGTACCTTAATTTACCTTGCACATTGAAGTGAACATTCTATATGATACATATATTAATATAGGAGTTTAAAATTGATGTACACTGAATGATGTTATCACCTTCACTATCACCACTGTTCAGGCTAAATTTTTAATCTGATCATATTTAATAACTAAAACACTGCTTGAGTAGACTTTTTTGTACTCCTTCTTAAGTAGCTATTTTAATGACTGAATTTACCTCTAACTGAAACATTAAACAGTTTGTTGTCATGAACATAAGCAGAGGCGGATGCAAGTGCAAACGTGTTTAATAGGTTGCAGTGCAACAAATTAACACTAAGCACATAGACAAGAATAACAGGATCTAGGCAAAGTGTGGACACGCACGGAAACACAACGTAGAAAAGACTAATCTAAAAAAAAAAAAGAATCTAAGGTTAAATAAGCAGGGTAATCAGTGTGCAACTGAAAGCTGGTGTGCGTAATCAGACATCCGGTGACTGAAGCATGTGACTTCAATCACCTCAAGAATAACACTGTTCCTGTATTTATGCCAAGTTTTAAAATGAAAACGAATGACACTCACAAAAACTTGTTCTAAAAAGCTCTAATCCTTGTTGGTACAAAACCCCCCCATAAAGGTTTTTGACTACACACACATCTGTATATGAGTGGGCCCAGCTAACATTCATGCTAACCATTAGCTTCATGTAGCACACATAATCCATTACCTCCCAGATCTGCTTTATGGCATGAGTCAATAATGTGAGAAGATCAGTATTAGAGGGGCATGATGCTCTATATTTTGATTAACCTTTCCAACAGCGCATGGCTAACAGTCAGCTTCTGCGTTAGCCCACTGTTGCCTTACTCTGCTAATATAAAAGACTGCACCTCTGAGAAATGTGGCTAGTGGTAGCATAGATAGCACAGAACAAACCACTGTGGGAATGTCATTCATTGAACTGCTATGTAGTAGCATATGGACCGTTGAGGATGCGTAGCATTACTAGCCCTAGGAGCTAATGGCTACAGACCTGATAGGAATACCAGAACGTGTATTATCATATTCTTGCCATCCACATTGATGATATGAGAGGTTTGATGGTTCCTGGTGCCCTACAGGCTAGATTTATTTATTCAGAATGTAGAGAAGGAAAAGAAAGAGCGAGCTCAGGACATGGCATCTTCACTTCCCCTCCTCCATCCTGCACCTGCTACTGAGTGCTTTCACCTCCATCATCTCTTCTGTTTTACCCACACCCGTTGCTGATCCAGCAGAGCCGACGTCCTGTATGTTCTCCACTTCAGGCATAACTGTCCCAACAAAACCATCCTGTTTGTCCTCTTCTTTTACCTCCAAGACCTTAGGCTCCTCATATTCCCCTGAACTCTCATGCT
>JAQQZU010000020.1:2880792-2895420 GCA_030068025.1 Parauchenoglanis punctatus | reverse complement strand
TGGGTGACCCGGGGATCGAACCCAGGACCTTCTTGCTGTGAGGCGACAGTGCTAACCACCGCACCACTGTGCCGCCCACAAGTGCTACTTTTATCTGTTATATATCAATTTCAAATACAGAACTTAAAATAACAGACAGATGTGTGAATTTTATAAAATCAAGCAGATACAGCTCAAGATCTCGGTGACTTTGAGTGTTGCATCGATATCAGTGCCAGAAGGGCTGGTTTGAGTATTTCAGAAACTGTAGATCAACCAAGAACAGGAATCTGGGGCTACAGTGAGAACAGGCTCACCAAAACTGGACGTTTGAAGACCAAAATGGACCAGGTGAAGGTTTTTTAAAACCTCAAAAGTCTTGTATCTGCAAGATCAGCTGATTGGATAACTGTACGAGTTAGCAGGATAAAGATGTCCCTATTAATATTGCCCGTGAGTGAATTTGACACACATCACTTATCTGACACACATCACTTATCTGACTCGCCTCACATCACTTATTTGACTTATATCACTTATCTGACACACATTAATTATCCGACTCATATCACTTCTCATGTCTGACTTTTTTGTAAAACGATTCTACTTTTCTACTCAATCTGGTTACAGCTTACTTAAATATTCCATCTGATACATTTATACAGCACCTACAAATAAATTAAATTTCATTTAAGAAATGTCCATGCACCATCGAGGCTATGCTATCCAACCAGAGAGTTTCATAGTCCTCCACTAATGATTTTCCAACAACTTGTTGGATTTACCACTAACAATATCCTTTTTTATAACATGTGAGTTATATGAGCATATAAGTAGTGATGACCCAAGTTCACCCAGCATGCATTTCCAATTGGTTCAAAGACCTAACCGGCTCTCAATTAGGATGTGGAGGAACCACTGAGATACATTTGTGGAGTGGAACACCCGTGGTTCCTGGTAATAGCACAGATTACTCACATTACACCATTATAGAAGCCGAGCAGTGGCTGAACATGTTCTTCATTTTAAAAGCAAAGGATTTCTGATATTATTTGGCTCTAAAATGTTATACACTGGTACTATTTAATACAGTTTTATATTATTTTATACAGAGTGGAGTTTTTGCCAAAATAGCCTATTAGATGTGACTAATAAAATCCATGAGTAATTAAATAATTAGATGTCACTCAAAAATAATCCAAATGTACATATGCTATCATATATATGTAAACAATAAAAATTAAGGAAATTGCATATAAATGAATAAATAAATCCGTAATACATTTTGGATTTTTTTTGTGGCGCAGTGCACAACACCACATGCCAGATCATAATAAAATGAGGAAATGAGGCCGAGGCTCAGATTTCTTCCTATACATTAGATTCATGCAGACTATCACTCACGTCACATGATCACACAGAGTCAAGCTTCCGCTAGATCCGATTTTCATTTGGACAGATATGTTTCAGCCCTTGTTCCCATTTTTGTGTGTGTGTGTGTGTGTGTGTGTGTGTGTGTGTGTGTGTGTGTGTGTGTGATAGGCATGAAGGAGAAGCAGGGCACAAGTGTGTCTTCTCAGCATGTACTTTTAGTCATCAGAATTCCAAGGATGGTTCTGAAGGCAGGAAGAATGAACAGGGGCAATGCCATAATTATTAAAAAATAAACAAACATGAGCAAAGGTCATAACCAGGAAATGCAGAACTATATTACAGAAACACAAAGGCTAGGAAGCAGGGAAATAAGACTAAGAAACACACGTTTACAATGAACAAGACTTTGATAAGAAACACCGACGTGTATAAATACACATGCTAATTAGGAGCTTCCCATGTTTGACATTTCTTTATTTTAACTAGGCATGTAACAATTCTCAAGTCAGTTCAATTCACAATTTGATTTTTTTTTTGCTTCAATTTTGCTTTGTTACGTCCGCCTACAATGACCTTACATGCATTCCCTCTATTGTAAGTTATTGCACCCTCTGCTATAAACAATGCAAGTACAGCTAGGTACTTGCTAGCTAGATTATGCAGCCTGATAATAATCGCGGTTCCTTTTTGTTTTTTCTGTTTACAGTTTATTGTCACATGATATATATCATTACATGCTTAAGTTTGCTTGCAGTCCCAGGCAACTGTCTGCTTTGCTTGTCTTGCACTTATGCCTCTGTATTGTGTATAACAACAGGAAGACAAGGCACACAAATGTTTCTTAGGTTTGGTAGAAACGTTCATGTTCTGACACATTTTATGCCTTCCCTATGGGCATCATCGATCATAATTAGCTTTTCATTTAGCTTTCAATTCTGATCACAAACACCAAAATACTGAGGATTACACACAATGTCTCCATCATTAGACCAACCCGAGTCTCTTGAAGTCTGTGTGTGTGTGTGTGTGTGTGTGTATGCTTTACTTGTCCTACAGAGTATTCCCAAGCTAAAAAGACCCTGGGGCTCAGTATATCAGAGAATTCAACTGCTTTAAATTTGGTTATGATATGCTAATGGTGAAGAGAAATTAAGATGAAGTGCTTGGGGCTTGTATGGGTAAGCCAGTACTTATACGCATAAAGCCTAATTAAAGAGTTAAATCTGTTCCCCTTTCTACCTCCTGCTCATCCTAAGGCAGGGTTTTTTTCCTGGAGAGTGTGATCTCAGAGTTTGATTAGTCTTTGCCCTCAGATGCATGCTTGTCTGACTTCTAGACTTCAATTCAAGCGTTGAATCCTTGGCTTTTGACTTTAAAGCTGCTGGTGTGATGTTGAAGGATTTAAACTGCTTTTTCACACATGTATACACTTTAGTGTGCTTTCTATTCACTGCACATGAATATGCACACAAAAACCTGTACATACAGTACATTCACACACAATCACTTAGCGTGCAACGTAAGAAGTACTGATGCATACTGATGGAAACAATGTTTATTAAAAGCAAATAATACATCACATTGTATTTGATTGCACTAAGGGCCAATCCACTAAAAACTAATTTCATCGTCCACTTTAATAGGAACACCTGCACACTCATGCAATTATCCGATCAGCCAATCATGTGGCAGCAGCACAATATATAAAATCATGCAATCAATAGTGAAGAGCTTCAAATAGTTCACATCAAATATTAGAATGGGGAAAAAATGAAGTAAAAATGAAGAAGAAATGCCTTGTTGATTACATACACCCAAGAATTGAATATATATGTATTTTTTTCCATTTTTACATTTATCTGCGTGATTAATTCATTGCACTGCTGCCACATGATTGTCCACTTGGATAATTGCGTGAACGTGTACAGGTGTTCCTAAAAGTGTGAGCATAAATCTTCTGCTACAAGTAAGGCATTTTACAATTAAAGTCTATGATAACCTCTCACTTTTCTTCCCAATGTAGTCATCTTCCAGGTCTTCCCTATTATACAACAGTTACTAAACAGGGAAGGCAGTAAAAAATGGGACTGGCCTGTACACCGAAGCTTTTCTTGGACAAGTGGACTAGCTAATGAGTTTATGAATTGTTTAACCCTGTTAAATGCCAGGCTTTCTGCACAATCCCTGTGCATCTACAATGAGATACTTCTACAGAATTCATCCTGCCCTAATTCTTGAATACACACCTTATCATTCAATCTTAATTCGCTTTAAATATTGCGACTGATATCCAAATGTTTTCCACTACAGTAACCCAGAGACTATATGCAGTGCATACTGCATGAGGCTGATGGACAAAATGGTGGCTTTAATTTGAGGGCAATGCGTTATTTCTTCTTCTCTAACTTCTCCAAATCTGCCCATCAGTCTATTAGATTTTGGAGGTCATCACCTCTTCACACCCTTTACAACACGTACATATGCTCTCTGGACATCTGGGCCATGTTGTTTCTGTGTCTGCTTGGGCTGCCAGATCAGGCAACAGATTCATCTTGATGAAGTGCCAAATGTGCCACAAGGCTCTATGGGGAACCAAGCAGGGAAGGAGGAGGCATGCAGACCAAAGCAAGGTCAATGAGATTTGCCAGACCTTGGAATCTCCACAACTTTCTGACCTTTCTCACCACGTTCCAACTGGCTATGCATAACCAAGAACACTCTTCACCTCTTGCTACAGATCCTTCCTTTGACTGCCACTCCCTTTCCTAAAGAACGTCAACGAATGGATTTTGAAGTGCTTCCAAATACAGTCCCCACCACACACACTCATAAAACATGTGTTAATCCAATTATTAGAGTGGGCAGGAAAATTTAAGAAAGTATTTCCAGGCTGCTGTGATGGCACCATTTTCATGAATAATGCATGACCCTCTTTAAATGGAAACTCCAGCCAATGGCACTCAAAGGAGGACAGAACGGTTTCAGTAAAAGTGACACAAGAACCCGCATCCACAAGCAACGGATTCAATCAGATCAAAAAGAATACCTGTAAGAGTGGCAGGCCTCTTCTGTTTTCATTACCTGCCTCATTCAGATTTACCAAAAACCATGAGGGGTTTTTTCCCCCCTTTCTTTTTCATTTTCTATCACGCTTTGCTTTTGGCTTCCGGCTCTTGAGATTGGAACAAAGCCTGAGGATGGAAACCTTTGACCAAAAATCCCTTCACTCAATGACATGAATAAACATTCAAAGACTATAACGGGCAACACAATAGCATCAAGTCTGAAAGAAAGCATGATGGTATGTAAAGAGTTACGGAAAAAAAACAGAGAAAAGAGACAGAGCTGAAAAGAGTGAGATATAGCATTGCAGACTGTCTAAAGCTTAAGCTACAGAAATCAACTGTACAAATTTCCAATGAATAATGAGCACAGACTGTCTGAACTGATGTCGCTTTCATTGTGTCACTTTGGTGTGAACACTTCCATCCAACAGGCTTTATTTATCAGGCTGAATATGACTGGATTTATTCAGAAATTTTTCACCACACAATGGAGTCGTGAAAATCCATTAGTTGGGGAAAAACGTCCGTATCCTACGTGAGCTCCTGGGTTCATGTAATTTTACATATAAGGAGACTCACTAATGTAAACCTCAACTAATAGGCCTTAAGTCATATAATATCTGGATTATATATATGGATTACATAGTCAGGTTTAAATAGCTATACATATATTTTCAAATGCACATACAAATATAATGAAAATGCCATGAAACTCAAATTAGTATTTCATATTAATGACTTAAAACAAAGCAATCCAAGACAAATCCAAAAATTAAGGCAAATAACACCAACCATTGAATTATGACTAGAAAAAAATCCTAAAAAAAAGAAGAAAGACTTAGTGTGTGCCTCTGATAGATGTGCTTCAATGACCGAGCTGCATTACTGGAAGATTTTGGGAAGAAGGGTTTGCAGTTTGTAATTCCCAACCTCCAACCAGGGAAAACAAAAAGAACCCCCCAACATGAAATTCCAACTTGTCAACTTGGAGTAGTCTTCTCGACTATACGTTCTTCCCAGTAATGCTGGGTGATAAAATGATTTCCTCGATAACAATCATAAGCTGAGGGTATTCAAATTCTGTAGATTTTCGTTTCTATATTCCCATCCAGCTTCCAAAAATAGCCAATGGATGTAGCCTGATTACACAATACGTTGGGTTGGCATAAAGCCAGCACAACAGCCAGTCAGGCTGCATGCTAAATTGCATGCCCATTGGAGACACTCACATCTCAAGAACTACAGTTGCAAGCTAGGGAAAGATGGCCTGAGGGTGAAAGTGACGACCAGGAGGGACATGAACATTTGGTTTATTCAGTCTGCATTACATAGAAGGATATTCTTTCAAAACTGTGACAGTGTTATGAAATCCTTTTTCGCGATTACTATTGAGATCGATCAATGTAGAAAAAAAATTATTGTTTTTGGCCCAGCTACTACTTCCCATCTCAGTATACGGAGCAATGTCATGGCTGCGTAGCGCATCAGAAGTAAAGAAAGTAACACTTCTTAATGAGTTATGCTATATATTTGAGTATTTCCTTTAGATCAATCAAGGATTTACAAAATATAAATCAGCCATCATAGCTAGCTGACTAGCATGTTGCTAACAACAGAAACATACAGATGGCCATGTTTTTTTTCCTCAACTTTATATGTGAAATGCGCCAAAGTTCAAAATGACGTTACTCTGACCTGAGAATTACCACTTACGAGGTGAATCGATTGCAGCATTAGCATGCATGAGGCTTAGGAGGTGTTCTGGGCTTTCAGTTTTAAGGAGGGGCACTTTACACTTTACTGCTGAGTTATGAATGGCTTTTGTAAACATGGTGGAAATTTTTCAACAAAACCTTCACTCACAACTTTACTTTACTTACGACTGATAAATGAGGCCCATTGGGTTCATTTTGATGGATGACCTCCCCATTGCAGGTCTGTTTCCACACTGATTAACTGATTTTGAATGACAAACTAATTTTTAATATTTTATAACCTCTGCTAAAGTCACTGCAAAACAGAAAACAAATAACGCTAATAATACAGCACACAAATAATAATACTAATAAATACACTTTTCTACACGCTCTGGTCCCACAGGAACACGAGTAAAGAAGAGTGGGGTATGAGGACCTAATTTGTATGTGTGTGTTCTGAGAGTCCCTGAGGAGAATATTGGCTCAGCTCTATCTGGGCCACCTGCTCTGGCACTCCAGACAGCAGCCTGAGGGGCAAGAAGACACAGGAGCCACGAGCAAGCCAAGAGGATTCCTACGCACTACAACATTTTTTCATCCACTTCACAAACTACTCTTTAAACACACACACACACACACACTTTCCATCGCAGCTGAAGGCCCTCACTCCCCAGTCAGCGCTGTGCCAGATGGCTGGGAGCAGCCATGTTTTGCAGAGGAGATGCTCCTGGAGCGCTGCCCTTCAGACATTCCTCTGGATTTTGTCTGTATTTCTCAAAGTGTGTACAACCCACTCCTCTTTACTTGGGACAAGAATGATACCAGCATAAAGTACAAATGCTTTTGGGATCTTCTGAAGCATCAACAAATGGGTCAAATGCACTATATTCCACTCCTCCTTTACTGGAACAGGACAGGAACAAGAGAGACACAAATTAGCAGTTCATCATGGTGATGGATGTGAGCTGGAATAGCTATACTACTTAATACAGTGTCTCTCTGCTTCACCTATTTAAACCATTCTTTATCACTCTGTGCTCATCCCTATGATTAATTAAAGCATATGCGCATTCTTGAAAACAGCTTCTGTGCTTATGCTGTAATGCAATGTGGACTACTGCAGTGTAAAAAAAAAAAAAAAAAAGAGATGATTATTAGAACGCATGTGTTTTAGTGTTTGAGCTGCGCCAGCGTTGAAAGAGAGCTTCAGTGCTGAAAGGTAATTAGTCCCACCTGGGTGTGTGAAGTGGAGTGAGTGTGTGTGTGAGTGAAGTACAATTTGTCTCATTAATCTGCCATGAGGGTAATTAAATGCATGGTAACACCTGGAATTGGCAAACGTGCCTCCAATCACCTGCCCGTTCATCTTTACTCCACATGCAACATATCCACACAGACACTGGGCTTAAATTAAAAAAAAAAAAAAAAGCCCAGCAAGCCTGATGGCACTTCTATATCTTATACCAGCATTAGACTACACAATATTTTTTGTCGTTCATTTGGGTCACCATGTCAGATTAGGCAATTATAATGCGATAAATCCTTGCTATGTCTTGGTTGGGAGACTGGCAACAGTACAAGTTTGACCCCGACCAATCATTGTTCACGTCCTTGCGTGTCGTCGGGGAGGAGGGTCAAGAAATTTCAATCATGGCTACAGAAGGAGCGCCAAAGAAAACGTCATAGGGGTTGTCAAGCAAAGAAAATACAAAAAAAACCTGAACATGCTAGACCTATCATCAGGGTGTTGTGGGGTGCAGACACCACATCGCTGTTCTTCTTTTATGTCCCACTGCAAGGCCCGTTCGTTGTTCACAACAATCATATTTGGGCCCGATGTTAGAAATTTGTTGTCCATACAAAATCGTTTCAAAATCTGGCTACATGCATGTAGTCTGATCCCAGCAATAAAGCTGCACTGAAAACTTATTGCAAATCCTGTGAAGTCCAAACTTGTATGTCAAGGGAGAGATTAGGCTTGCTGGCGTTACACTACCGGCAGAGAATGGGCTGATGTTTTTTCTCAGCGTGTGCATATAACCATTTTTTTCCCTCCATTTTGACTTCTGTTTACCAAGCAAATAATCACGTTGAACATTCAATGCCAACTTAATAACACAACCATCATTCTACATAAAGCTAAAACATCACCCAAAAGCTACATTTGCATGCAGATTAATAGTATCTTGTAAAAGTAATAGTAAAAGTCCACATGGGGTTTCCAATATATACTTGTGCCAAGTGTTCCCCAGATAGGCTGCCAATCTACCAAGACCCTGACCAGGAGCATGTTCAGCGATGCTAACATTACGTAACAATAGCCTAACAAAAGCTAAAAGAAAAAGTTAGGTTTTGTTAGCACACAGCACTAGCTAACAGACCCTAGCGGTGGTGAGAGGTAGCCAGCCCTTAACAGACACAAGATGGCGAACAAAGATGTAATGCTGCCTTCATGTGCTTGAGATTACAAGCTGAGGAGGGCGTTCATGTGTGAATTTCCGAGTTGGTAATTTGCATTTACCATAATTCTGAGACCACTGAAGGCAGCTTAACTTTCACTGTTTTGACTGAAACAAGGGATCAAATTCAAGGAAGTTAACCGCAAATGCTTCCGCGATCACCACAAGTTTCAATCCGAAGTTAAAATAATTAATATTTGTGGCAAGAAGATGAAAAGCCTTTTTCAATGATTTTCAAGAAATCTACCGAGCTCCACTGTTTACCATGGAAGTGAGAGGAGGTTACGAAGGACGTTTGCGAGTAGATGTTTAATAATCACTTTTTAGCTAACAAACATTAGTGATTACCTAACAGCACATCCGCGCTGAACTCAGCCAAGGATGAAGTGGTTACTGATGAATAAATGTATAAAATCATAAGCAAAGTTAATGAACCCTGGTAGGTGTTCATATAGCAAAATGTATTGGATCTAATCTTATTACCAACACTGTTTGTTACTTATTGCAGTTGCAAAAACAAATCTAGTCCTATTATGGCTCTAACTGTCCAAACATGTTTTACAGAGGTTTGGAGGCTGATCTTCATAGCGATTAAGACACATGTGAGAGATCATTAATCTTCATTCGGTTTTATGTCTCCTACCACAGTTTTAAGACTTCCAAGCTAAATCTCACACAGGGAGGAGAAAGTGTTAATCACAAATTCAACCCCGGCACTTGGCTCTCATCCTGAGCATGCTCAGCCAAATTCAGAGTAATTCACAAATCACCCTTAAATAAAAACAACTCCAAACCACGCATTGTACTCAGCGGAGTCAGTCAGTTGTCCAGGGTGGCTGTGCAGGGCCAGTTCTCTTGCTTTGGTCTTTCATAGTCATTTTATATAGCTCACGTGACTAGAGCTGGCTGTAATCCAAGCAGCAAGGACACACAAGCAAAACAAAATTACGTTAAATGAACAAAGGAAAGAGCAGATAGCGTTATACTAAAGTGGCTCTCGTTGGAAGTGCACGACATGGACAAGCAAATGGAAAACAAACAGTAAGGTAAATTGCTAATGGATGGTTCCAGAACTTTTAACTTATTAGATTTTTTCCATGCTTTCTCATGTAGAAGTATAAAGGAATAAGATAAAGTGAACATTATTGATAGATAGGGAAAAATTGAGTGGCCATTTTGTACCAGCAAGGCTTCCATCAACTTGAGAAGACAAGTAGGAATGACAGCCATGATAAAGCTATAACACACACACACACACATATTTGTTTTTATTACTTTGTGGGGATCTCCAATTAATTTCTATGGGCATAACTATGACAACCCCTTCCCCAGCCCCTAATCTTAAAAAAAAAAATTTTTTAAATAGCCAAAAGTTTTGTGTTGAGTTTGGTTACTTGGTTGTGCTCACAGATTTTTGTAAAATGTCCCCAAAGATAAAAATAACAGGTTTTTAATAATATAAACACCGAACAAACATTTTGCTAGCTATTGGCCGACTGGCTGAGGCTGCATAAAGAAGAAGAAGAAGAAGAAGAAGAAGAAGAAGAAGGGGAAAATAGTAAGAGATGTCTTATTCAAATACTTAATTTAAATACGTAGTTAGTTAATTGCAATAGGTAGAAGATGGTAGGAAAATGGAGAGCTCTTATATGGAGAGCTCTTGGCTCTTATTTAATCTGATTTATTCAGAAACAATTTATTAACAATTTATAACCCTGCGTTCTTCTACATGGCTGACCCATACTGTATTCAGAAAATTAAAAATAGTAAGAAATAAATATTGTGTACTTAATACACTAAATATGTTCATGATTATAGTCTACTCACAAAAATACTAGGTATAGCACACACACACACACGCGCACATAACACTTGAAATCAATGGGGAAAAAAACAGTGCTGCTGGAAGCAAGCTGTGTTTCAAAGCAGCAAAGTCACAGTCAAAATGGGGCCCTTTAAGAAGCACTTCATTAGAATTCCTGTATAGTTTTCTTTTGTGTGTACAGAAATATGGTAGACATATGGTTTTAGGTAGGGCTAAAGGCATGCAACGATTCATCCAATTCACGATTTGGTTCAATTCACAATCTTGGGTTCATGATTTGATTTTCCCTTGATATTTTGGGAAAAAAAAAATCAAATAAAATTTTGTTACCACTGTGATCTACCAAAACAAGAACCAGCCACCACCACCAAGGCAGATATCCAGCAACGAGTCTCAGGCATGATAGTACATGGACCTGACATGATACTCAGCTACTGGTTGAAAAAGTTAACAGCACTCCATAACTGCCTGGCAGCACAAATGAGTTAGCTGCTAACAACAGGCTCACCCAGACTGGCTAACACAGAGTAGGACAATCCTGATCATGAAAGATCCCCAGAAGGGTACTCTACCATCCAACTACAGTCCAATAACCTGTCTCTTCACAACATGGACTCTCAGGCATCATAGCGAAGAAGCTAGGCAGACACAAGTCAATACATGGGTGAAGAAAGGAATGGGAACCAACACCAGAGGGTCAAAGCACCAGCTACTGGTTGATAGAGCAATCACCCAAGACTCTAAAACCAGGCAGACCAAACTGAGCACAGCCTGGATTGACTACAAGAAGCCTATGATTCAATGCCCCGTACTTGGATACTGGAATGCTTGGCACTATACAAGGCTAACAAGGCACTGATAAGCTTCATCAAGAACCCAATGTGGCTTTGGAAGACAACACTTGAAGCCAATTCCAAGGCCATCGCACAAGTCACCATAAAGTCCAAAAAGACCATAAAGGTGATAAACTGTCCCCGCTGTTGTTCTGCATAGGCCTGAACCCCCTCAGCCACATCATCACAAAGAGTGGATATGGATACAAGTTCAGAAGTGGAGTAACCATCAGCCACCTCCTGTACATGGATAACATCAAGCTGTGTGCTAAGAGTGAGCGAGAAATTGACTGATCCACCTCACCAGAATCCACAGTGAAGACTTCAGGATGTCATTCTGACTGGATAAATGTGGACGCATGGTGGCCAAGAGGGAAGATGATCAGGACTGAGGGAGTGGAGTTACCAGAGGGCAAAACAGCAGATATACATGCCAATGGGAATCAGGATGAGGTTACAAGGAGATCAACCACAGCCAAAAATCTCCAGAGGGTCAGACAGATGCTTAGAAGCCAGATAAATGGCAGGAATAAGATTCAAGTCATCAACATGTATGCCCTACAAATCATCAGATACCCAGCTAGAATAGTGAACTGGCCACAGGACGAAATAGATGCCACTGATGTCAAGACACAGAAGCTCCTCACGATGCGTTCCATGAGGGTTCCAATCCGAAGTCCAGCTCCCTGAGACTGAGAATGAAACAAGCAACATCCGTGAACACATCAAGAAGATGGCCCCCCTGGATGAACTGATGAAAGAGTGCCTCAGGCATCAGAAGACAGGATGATGAGGAGGATAAAAAGCATCATGGAAGACCAAGCCCCTCCATGGAATGTACCACTGGGTAGAGGAAGTGACTGACATCAGGAAATACTACCAGTGGCTAGAAAAAGCAGGCCTGAAGGACTGTGCAAAGATGCCCCTGAGATTGTCCAGCGCACAGTAGCTGGGTGCAAGATGAAAGCTGGCATAGCATATACTGAAAGGCATAACAAAGTAGCGGGGTAGTGTACAGAAACATCTGCACCAAGTATTGGCTAGAACTTTCCAAGTGCCGATGGGAGACACCACTGAAAGTAGTTCAGAACAACAGATCTAAGATCCTGTGGGACTTCAAGTTCCAGACAGATAAGCAGCTGCTGGCCAACCAACCAGACATAGTGGTGGTTGATAAGGATCAGAAAACGGCAGTAGTGATAGATGTGGCAATCCCAGCTGACAGTAACATCAGGAAGAAGGAGCATGAGAAGGTCGAGAAGTACCAAGGCCTGAAGGAACAACTGGAACAGATGTGGAAGATGAAGTCCAAAGTGGTTCCAGTGGTAATAAGAGCATTAGGGGCTGTGACTCCCAAACTTGGAGAGGGGCTCCAGGGGATTCCAGGTACAACTGAGGTCGCTGCCCAGAAATGTGCAGTTCTAGGAACAGCTAAGATACTGCGCAGAACCCTCAAAGTCCCAGGCCTCTGGTAGAGGACCTGAGGTTGAGGAAGACATACCTCCATACACACACATACCACCCCGAAGTAGGGGAGGTGAGAGAAGGATTTCAATGTAGATATATCCTTACATATACATTTACATTTATGCCATATTATGACTTATCCAGAGCGACAAGTGAGCAGTGAAGGTTAAGGTTAAGGGTTGGGGTTAACCCTAACCACTGAGCTACCACAGACCCATATATACTTTTAGTTCTTAATAACCAACAATAATCATTTACAAATATTTGTAAATTTGGAGTAAAATATAATAGTCTATTAAATGAAATATTCCTTTTATTAAAAATGAAAATGTTAATAACGACTAGGCCTTTTCTTAATAACCATTATAAACATTTGTTTACGCTGTACTCAGACTTAAACATACGTAAGATGATTACCTCCATTTGCTTCTCTTTTCTTTAGCTTTCTGCAGTCTGTAAAGAGCTAACTTCAATTTCTTGTTGAATCTGTTTGTACAGTCAATCGCACAAAATCTCTTTCCCATTTTAGATCTGTTTTTTTTCTGTTTGTTTTTGTGTGTATTTTCGCAGCATTGGAGCTGTGTTACTTCCACCTACAGTGAGGTCACATTCATTCCCTCTCTTTTATGTTACTGCACCCTCTGCTGTCTAAATAATAAACTCTTTTATTTCCTCGATTCGAATCCCAATAAATTTTTACCACAAGTTATCGTTGCACGATATATTGTTACATGCCAAGCAATCGGCCTTAAAACAAATAGTGCATAAAAGCCTTAATCATACACCACACCACACTCAGACCGATACATGTAGTATCGGACTGGAACCACCATCCTTCAGGATACAAGGATGAAATGCATCAAGGCTCTCTGTCCAGGCCCTAGGTGGTGGAATGAGCTTCTCCTGGCTGTCCAAATAGACGAGTCACGGTTGTCTTCAAACAACTACTAAATTGTTCTACTACTAAATTACTAAAAATCTATTGCTAAAAGTGCTATACAAATAAAACTGAATTGAATTAAAGATCTTCACACAAACTGATAGTACTTTTAGTCCCTGACCTAGTGAATCAGTATGAGGCTGTGTTTATAAAATAGGGACTTCAAGTCACTCTGATAAGGGTGTTGGCCAAATGCTGTACATGTAAATCTCCTATTTGTAATACAATAATGAATTTCTATTTCCCTTGAACAGGGTTGCCAGGTTCTGAATAATGCAAATCAGAAATTCCCCACTACTGTTAGCATGTTTCCTATAGAGAGACTGAGAAAAAGTATCTACCTTTTCTGTGCCCAAAAATGTTTGATTAGTTCCAACACACTTTTGTGTGTTTTTTAAAACATAATTCATGTGGGAATTTTGTTAAAAACTGGCAGTCTTACCAACAAGCTTTGGCAAGTTTTAAAGCTCAACATTAGTTGAAGAACTTTTGTCTTGTGGGATCACAGTCCCTATGCACAAACCTAGTCTGAAGCTTTCTGGCAACCTGTCTTGCTCTTTGTCAAATTTCCAATATTGTTCGTATCTATATTCATTTTTATCGTATTCATGCGATTTGTTAACAATGGTATTTGATTAAATCCCTATGCTATTTCATCAGTAGGAACATTTTTCTGAGTATTTGGCACTGGTATCCAGATAAAACAATATACTTTCCAGTATTCCATTTCAAATATGTACATTATACTGTCAGTTCAGCTTGCTAACTAGCTAGCATAATAAAATAATAAAGGTTTGTTAGCTGACATAAATAGATGGAAAAGTGGTCCAAGTGCTACCAATGTCATTTTCCACTTTTTCCTGTTTTTACAAGTGATAGGATGAATCTGGAAGGAAGCTCAGGAAGGAAGACTGTAGTGTTGTATAAAATAAACAGTCCTTTGGTTCAATCTTATGCTTACTTTATTAACACACACACGTTTACTTTAC
>JAQQZU010000020.1:2861264-2874264 GCA_030068025.1 Parauchenoglanis punctatus | reverse complement strand
ATATTCAGAATTTATATAATTTTGTGAAGCTGCTTTGAGACAATGTCTGTTGTTAAAAGCGCTATACAAATAAAATTTAATTGAATTGAATTACTCCGGTACAGTTAGCGAAATCATCAGCGGACAATGATTCATTTCAGAAATATAACTTTTGCCTTAAAACATAAATGCACATCAGATGAAGATGAAAAGGAAGTTTTCCAATTTTCACCAGAAGTACCTTTAACAGGAATGGACAAATCAGAAGGCATTAGCTAGCCAGCTAGCTGACTGCTATAAAGTGAGTGTAGCTTCTTCAGAAACATAAACATAATATTTGGGCATATTGTAGCCTAAGTGTCCCTTACTTGATATTTTTATATCAAGTTTATATAACGGTTGTATAACAGCAATACCACACTCAAGGTTGTGCTGTTGTTCTGAATATCAGCACGGCTGTGATTATCTCCAGCACTCAGCTTGTGGCCTTGCTGATATTCAAGTATGATGACATGACCTCAAGTGCGATATTGTTTAAATTACAGCACATAGTGTCTTGTGTTATTTCTTACAGATAACCGACCTGAAGATGACTCAGAGCCAGCCTTCAGATGCTTCTCGCCAGTTGAGTGATCACTGCTTATGTTACTTGCTTATTTCATCATTGTACAATTAAACTAAATAGTGGTATAAAGATCAGAGATCTAGCATAGGCCCAGAATGGGAGCATCTGATAGGATGCTCAGACAGCTGCCACATATCTACATCAGAAATCTGTATTGAAACAAATGGCGCAAACCTGATCCTGCGTATTTGAGCGCGAAAAGTGAGAGAGAGAAAAATAGAAAGGAAAGAGAGTTTCTCTCTCCATGCATTCATGAATCCCTTTCTCTGTCTTCTCATTTAACCATCCATCATCCATTCTTCTCCCATTTATGCCATCTGACTGTGCTGCAGCATGGACATCTACCCACAGAAGCTTGTTTCAGGCTAACCTCATACTTCTGTGTAAAAGCCATCATGACTGCTGCCTCCCGCCTCCACTCTGCATCCCACTCACTCGGCTATTGAGAAATGCAGCCTTTTCATTTCAGCCTCTTAATGGGAGCAGAGAGAGGCCCACGCATACTAAACAGCTCCGGAGCAGTCTGATCTTTACAGAGCCCAATGGGGCACCACAGAGGGGTCTCAGCTTGGGTCTTACTCGCTCACTCTCACTCCTTGTGTGAAAAACTGGCTTTAAAAGCTAATTTAAGAACGGAACTAATTAAAGACAATTTACAAAGTCAGAAAGGAATTGCTCCTCTAAGCTAAGCTCCTTTGGGAGCCATTTTGTTTCGTCGACATGCTGCTGCCTATGAGATTCCTACTAATTCTTAGGAAACAAAAGTGAGTAACACAAGACTGTATGCTTTCGCACACTGCCATAAAAGACCTGTCTCCTCATAGCCAAGTCACACATTTTAATTTTTTTGTCCTGTGCCTCTCTGGAACCTACATCCAAATGTCAGAAGAAGGTGGATTATAATGGTGTATCCTAGAGCGAGACATGCATATCATCAGTGAATTCCAAACACCTGTTCAATTAAAAGCTTGCCCTGAGAACGACAGGTCCATTGTGAGTGTATTTATGAGGGCAAATGTGAATCCCAGATGAAGAACTTTATCGGACACGTTAATGCACTGTGACCACTGCAAATGCCGCATTTCGGCTCACACACCCCGAGTTGTTATTTGGCATGCAGCACATGCAGCAGAAATCTCCAAGGACTGTGTTATCTACCATTGACTTTTTGTCTTCGCTTTTTCTTCGCTTTCCTTCTAAGAGGAAGATTGGAGTCAGTAGAGCGGAGCATTCCTCCATACCGCAATGACAGATGTGGTGAGGTGAGTGAGTGCGAATGGATAGGGAGATTACTTTTTATTGCTGATTTAAACTGAGAGGGGGAAAAAACCTAAATATAAAACTATTGTGTTTTGTCTCTGGTCAACAAGGTAATGTACATTTCAAAAGAATGAGTAGCTTAAGTGGCTATAAACAAGGAGTGGAGGAGAGAGAGAGAGAGAGAGAGAGAGAGAGAGAGAGAGACAGAGAGAGAGAGAGACAGAGAGAGAGCGACAGAGCGAGAGAGAGAGAGAGCAAAATATAGATTCAGTGTCATTAAATTGGGCAAATATTAGAAAATATGCCACCCTGCAGAGCAACAACAGCAACACTGTGGTAGAAAATGTGTCAAAAACCGAGTGTCAAAAACACAACCATTTACAGGAAATATAATTTAGAAAATTTCAGAAAACTCATCTTACTAACTTCTACACTCTAACCAACACTGATAAACTGCGTATTAGCGGTTGAAAAGCAGAGAAGAATGATTCCAGCTTCTTGAGCGCATCAGTGCCTCACAGCCTCACAGCATGGCGACAGTTCTGTGGTCAAACCTACCAGCCGATTGGGACCTTTCTGTTTGGAGTTTGAATTTTCTCTCCGAGTCTGTGTGGGTTTCCTCCAGGTGCTCTGGTTTCCTCCCACAGTTCAAAGACATGTAGATTAGGTGAACTGGCTACTCTTAACTGCTCATACATGTGAATGTGAGTGTGAATGGTTGTTCATCTCTGTGTTAGCCATAAAATAGATTGGCAACCTGTCCAGTTTATACCACACTCCTTGCCCGAAGGCAGCCTGGATTGGGAATAGGCTCCAGCTTCCCCGCCGCCCCTTAACAGATAAGAGGTATAGACAATGGGGGGAGGGAGTAATATCTCATTCTTTTTTTCAGAATATGACACACTCTCAATACTAAACTTACCTAAGGATAAATGTCACCTAATTCGAAATTCATGTTTGCAAAAAGTGCTGAAAAAACAAATAACAAAGTGCAAAATAAATAACTGTCAACTAAATGAATGGCTAAATGAATTTTCATACAATGTTGCTCTCTCTCTCTCACTCTTTCTTTCTGTGAAATTTTTATATCTGGGTGGTTTATATCTTGGCATAGTAAGAGGATAGTAAGATGTGTGTGTGCGTGTGTGTTCTTGAATGAAACAGCGTTCTCCAGAATAAAGTTAGCACATGTCAATCCCATCTCTTGGCTCTACATGTAGTAGTGGAGCAGGCTGCAGGTTTGCAATGAACATGACAGTGTCACCTTACTTTTACTTATGAAGCATCTAAATTAAAAAAAATTAAAGTCTCAGATGCCAGGTTCTACTTACAGCAGCTAGACCTCAACCCAGGCTCAGGACCCTAAATGAGTATTTTGTCCTTTGTGGGCTGCCAGTACCTGGATGAGGGCATTGCTTTAGCTCTAATTAGGAAGAGCAGATAATGTCATCCAGAACTGACAGATCGATATGGAGGACGAGGAACACCAGTCAATGCCTCCTCTCTGAGTGGGACAGATTTCTGAGAGAGGGCATTCCCTTGTAGATTAGGATTCCCCCAGTGCACAACAAGCCCAGCAGAGAATTCTGAAAGATAAAAAAAACACTAAATCTGCAAAAAAATCTAGTTATGACAGGCAAATCATAAATTGATTCAACTCATATTCAGTAACCATTTTATCCATGGGTCAGAGTCGATCCAGACACTATCCAAGGAACATTCGGGAATTTGGGACCCTGAAAGGGACAGTAGTCCATCACAGAGCACCTTACACACACACATACTTATACAGTCTCTGCCAAAAGTATTGGAACAGTGACACCATTTTCATAATTTTGCCTTGGTGCACAACCACAATGGATTTGAAAAGAAGCACTCAAGATGCAATTGGAGAGTAGATTTTCAGCATTAATTCAAGAGGATAAACAAAAATATTGTATTATCCATTTAGTTATTACAGCCATTTTTTACACAGTCTTTCCATTTTCACAGGCTCAAAAGTAACAGAACAGTTGACTGATAAGCCGCTTCATGGCCAATTATGGCCTGTTTCCTCAATATTTGTTTGTTAATGACATAAAAGGTTTACAGTTGATTCCAAGTGTATTGAATTTTCATTTGGCAGTTGTTCATGGGAACACTCAACATGCATTCCAAAGAGGTGTTGATGCAAATGAAGGATACCATCATTAGGCTGAAAAAACAAAGCAGACCTTTCAAAAGGATAGCAGAAACTTTAGGAGTGGCCAAATCAACATTTTGGTACATTCTTAAAAAGATGGAAGGCACTGGTGAGCTCAGCAACACCAAAAGGCCTGGAAGACCACAGAAGACAACAAAGTGGATGATCATAGAATTCTTTCCTTGATTAAAAAAAAAAAAAAAAAACCCAGTCAAGTCAAGAACACTCCCGAACTCACGAACACTCAAGAACTTTGCCTGCTCAGTTCTGGAACAAGATTCTTTGGACAGATGAAACCATAATTAACTCATACCAGAATGATGGGAAGAGAAGTGTATGGAGGAGGAAAGCAAGGGCTCATGAGCCAAAGCAACCACATCATCTGTAAAACATGGTGGACATAGGCATGAGAGGCTGCCAGTGGAACTGGGTCACTGGTGTTTATTGATGGTGTGGCTGCTGATGGAAATACCAGGATGAATCTCAAGTGTATAGAGCAAGTTCTTCTCCTCAGATTCAGTCAAGTGCTCCAAAACTGATAGGACAATGCTTCACAGTACATATGGATAAAGACCCATAATATACCATGAAAGCAATCCAAGAGCTTCTTAAGGTGTAGAAATAAAATGTTATTAAATGGCCAAGTCAGTCAACACTACTGAGCATCCTTTTCCCTTACTGAGACAAAACTGAAGGCAGAAAGACCCATAAACAAGCAGCAACTGAAGGCGGCTGCAGTAAAGGCCTGGCAAAGCATCTCAATGGGTGAAACTCAGCATTTGTTGATGTCCATGGGCTCCAGACTTTAGGTAGTGCTGGATTTGCATCCTAGTATTAAATTTAAGTTTATATTTATAATTGTTTGTTTTACTTTTGATCCTGTGAAAATGTAGGGACTGGGTAAAAATGGCTGTAATTCCTAAATGTTTAATGCAATCCACCTACTGGCTGATTTTTGGTAGGCTGGAGGAACACAAAGAAACCCACATGAACATGAGGAGAATATGTGAAACTCCTATAGGCACTCACAGAGCTGTGAGGCAGTAATGCTACCTGGTCCTGCACATTTTAGTGCTTTCCCAGCCCTAACACAACCACTGCAACTCAGGAAGGGCTGTTAATCAGTTGATTAGTTGAACCAGGGGTACTGGACACAGGGAAAACACTATAGTAAAATTGACAGGACAGGAGTTTCTCCAAGAACATGGTTGGGAAAGAACCAGTGGTATACTGAAATAAAATACTTCTGACTGCCACCTCATCTGACCTAAAAAAGATGCTAGTCAATGCATTTGCCACTGCTTTATAATGGTTTGCAATCGTTTTTCAAGGAAGAAATACCCATCTTACTTTATCTTGGTTTATAAATGACTGTTAATAAGCAGGACGGGCGAGTATTAGTCATGCCCCAGGTTCTGTAAAGAACAGCATGGAACAAAACAAAACTCAACCTAGTTCTACTGCTCTAGCAAAGCAGCCAGAGCTCATTAGCCATCTCTTTGCTTTATTCACTAATGCAGCAGAAACAATTCCTTGCACAGATCCCCACTTTTGGTTCTGCAAAGCCCCCAAAACCAAAGCCCAGCTTGTAAGGATGACTAAATAAAGCCAGTGTGGATAGCGAAACAATGTTGGCTTTGTAGGCCCCTACACACTGTTCTGCATCTCCATGGACACACATGGTTGCCTGCTGGGACTATTCAGGCAGAAGGGGATGCCTTCCCGCCGACACACACTCAAAAGTCCGGAACACAGAACCCACGCTCGGCGCAGGAACCCCATCGTGGTCTGCTTCTGTCGATTGCCAGGTGGTGTGTGAGTAGGCTGGTGTGCCAACAGACAACAACTGGCAGAATGCCACCTCTGACTGGATCAAGACACTCTATTCAAAAACACTACCTATAATGAACTCTACAATGAGGCCACATGAAAAGATGCAGTCTAAAACAGAGCTAAGATACATGTGGACTGACAAAAGTCAGCCTATAAAATTGGTCTACCATAAAAGAAACAAAAATCAATAAACAATTATCATTGTAGAACGTGTCCAAAATGACTGAAATGGTCATCAGTGACACTTCAGCTAACCTGTGATTATCCTTTGCGTTGTTAAGTCTACCTCACTGTATTGATTTAGGCTGAAATAGCCAAAGGCTAAAGACATAATTGCTTATGACACTCTGTTTGCTTCGTGTATTATAATTACAGCCATGAACAAATGACTTTGCTGTGACAGGGAGGTCAATGTGTACTGTGCATCAGGACTCATCATCATTCCACTGACCTGGGACTGAGAGGTTAACTGTATTTGGGCTACGCCATTCTTCATGGCAACTCTTCCTAAGGCAGCTAGACCAGGGGGCCACAAGACACATTGGGATCAGTGGTGCATAGAGGCAGTGCCTCTGGCCATCACATGAGAGAAGAATAAATTAACTTAAAATACTATCTCTTTTTGTGTGTGTGAGTGACTGAGTGGTGCACTGGCATGGTTATTTGGGATAGAAGCCACTTTATTTGAAACACCTACAATGAATATAAAACATATGGACTACAGCCTGTGTTGTTAAGCATAAAACTTTACTTCATTGTAAAGGAATCACCATAGGACAACTACTGACATTGTCACTACTGACATATTATTTGTGTTTATGTATGTGTCTGAGTGGTGGTACAAGTGTGGGCAAAGGGTTATACACACTGCATAGCAATAAATGGGCCGGTGTCAGTAATTCAACGCAGTCCTGATGAAACAGCAAATGGGATTCATTTATCAATCTTTTCATATAGTTGTGTGTAAAAGTTTTCATAACCAAACACAACAAAAAATTCCTGCTAGATTTACGAAAGTCTTTGTACCTATTTTATATGTGCCAATCACCCATAAACCTCCATAAAAAGCAAGGCTAACAGTGACCTGAAAAAGGCAAGTTGACAAGAAATCCGTGAAGGAGTGCTTCCTAAAGCAAAGTCTTGTAATGCAGCTTAGCCATTGCAGTGAGTTGACTACCAGACACAGATCAACTCTTGCATTTTGTTGTCTTATTTGTCTTAGTTTATGGATTTGTTTTGGATTGGATTGCTTTCAGTTCTTCACCTTTCAACAGCCAGGAAAACTGGTTCAAGAGCAACACCAACACTTTGCTAGTCTTGAACCAAGAACCTTTATGTTAGGAACTTGGAGCGGGATTATCATGACCAACAAGACTAACTAAATCTTTGTAACTGCCATTTAAAAAAAGAAACAGAGCAAATGTAGCATCTAGTCTGCCTAATCCAGGGATGCCAATGTAGACCCTCAAAGCCAATTGAAAAACGCACTGGCTACGATGTGGCTCTATGGTGGCTCTCTAGTGTCTAGCATGTGGAAAAGCAAACCAGTTTTAAAAAGATTGAACCAACTCTAGCACCAGCCCAGAACTAGCACATAGTTCAGGTTGGTGGAAGGGGGTATAGCTGTACCAAACTGTGGCACAAACAGTTTCTGCACATTTTGGTTCCCACCCTATTGCACCTGCTATATCTGATTGATAGGCTCATACAGGAAATGTCACGAATCCTGAACGAGTGAGAAGTGATCCCACCGCGCAATGGTGATGACGCACTGCTGCTTACCTCATCACCCGAAATCCTGACGCGCTCCGTCCTCCTTCAGTCTGCACGAGCTCACTGGGGCATTTCTAAAGCATTTCCGCAGCTCTAGGGACACGGTTGAGTTTATTTCTCGTTTCGGTTACAGCAGTGGTTCTTACACGTTTCATCGCGCGCACCCTGCTGCCCAACAGGCAAACGCTCTCAGAGGAAGCGGACATGTTTTCTGTCAGATCAAATCATCCTACTACGCGCGCGGACATCCACACACGCGCGCGCAGGGGTAAATGGTGTTCTAGAGGGCTTATGGGTAGGTTGCATTTAATACAGCCCTTTCAAATGGTGTGGAGAAATTATGTGCAGTTGTAAACTAAATATTATGCAGCTTTTCCTGCCAGAGTGAGCCGTTGCGTGTATTCAAGTACGTTCGGTCAGTTCCTACTTCCGGGTTATTAGTTTCTAATTGACATGACGCAAATTCTGATCGTTAAATTCGATGTCTGTATATTCGCCATGCACCAGGGTTGCCTACCTGTTACACTACTAATCCATTAGTGATGCTTAACAGTAACCTTGCTGTGGATCAAACTGAAATAATAATAATCAACTGTTGCTTCTGTTTCTTTTATTATTATTATTATTATTATTATTATTATTATTATTATTATTATTCGAAAACAAAAATTCGGGTTCAATCGTAGTCGAGGCGCGAGCGTCCTCCTAACTCGTATACATGCTGACAGCACGTGAAGACAGCATACGAGCGCTGCAGGCTCTCGCGCACGCTGACACGCACGCACGCACACACACACACACACACACACACTGCCCCAGTGGCTCGAGCGCTGTGCCCTGTAGTGCGTCTTGTTTCTCACAATTTGTGCGTTTTTTTATTTATGTTATTATTATAATAAAACAAATGTAGCCTAATGCATTTGGGATAGTACATCCTAAGATCTCGCCGTTCTCTGAACTCCTGGCTCAAACGGTGGCAGCCTGAATGTGACTCAGTCTTCGGGGCAAGAAATCTTTACGCGAATCCGCGCGGATGTCCACGTAGCTCGCGCGTGCACGCACACGAATCACTTTTTGGCCAGCAAGCGATTATTACGGTGATTCATCTAAGACAGAGCGGCTGTGGATAAAACCAACAACCGTAGCCTAATCAATATCTGTTGCTGTGTGCGCGCGCATTTCTCCCTACGTTCTGGTTCAGAGCAGTGCACAGCTGGGATGTATGTCAATGCAGCAAAACCGCGCATCTCCGATCACGCCTTCACACGCGCGCGCTGTGATCGTCAACCGGTGGCAGGGGAACAGTCCGTACAGAACTGGGTCCTCCAAAACTACTTGTGCAGACAGTTAACAGGTATTAAACTGGACGCCGAATAAGCATTCATCAGTGGCAAACCCCGATTAAAGAGAGAGAGAGTGAGAGAGAGGAGAGAATTAAATCACTTCCCTTAAATCCGACCAAAGTGTACAGAAAACCCCCGCACCTGCTCTGTACTTACCTTTAAACTCGTGCGTGATGGTGCGGTTTCCATACTTGGCGTAGTTAGATTCCAAACGCGAGCTCTCTAAGCGGTCCACGGGTCTCAGCAAACGCAGTAATCCACTTTCCCATGCCTGACACAGTCGGCTAATTCGGGACTACATCCTTCCCATTGCAGCCGAAAAACTGTGACGGGTTTTTTTAAGCGCTTTCAACCCTTTTCCCACCGTTTTTTTTTTTTTTTTTGCTCCCGTAGCACAGCCTGCACTGAAGTTGCCTAGTTACCTCTGTTTTAAGGCGGCTGAACCCAGCGCTCTAGTAGCCTATCACAAGCACGACTGCGCGTTAACTCTATGTGCACCGTGCTGTCCTGATTTCTCGATTTCAGAGGGGGGGGGAAGGCGGGTAAGTAGGTGTGTGTGTGTGTGTGTGGGGAGGGTTCTGGGGCAGCACGAGTTCCGGCATCAAGATGCGCAAAAAAGGATAAAAGAGAGAACAACTGCAGGAGAGCGAGAGAGAGAGAGAGAAGCCACGTGCACACTTATGATGACAGAATTTAGAAGGTGTCCTTTTTTAAATATAAAGCTCTATATATTTTAAATATAAAGTCTCATGCACATACATGCACCATTGCAGGAAGAAGGCCCATTGGCCATGCCCTCCATTACAGGTACCAAGACTGCACCTTTTGTATGAAAGAATTCAAAACACATTCCAGCAGACAGGAGGTCCTCTGGCGGTATAGAGAGAGCTTTGTTTTAAACCCGTGAGACACCTTATCACGCAGTATATTGATTTCAATTACGCCTTCTGCTCTAAGAGGAACCACACCCTCTCCATTTTCAATCATGATTACCAGAGCCAGACAAGGACCACAGGGTCCGCTATACTGGTAGGAGAACATTCCACCAAGGCTCACAAGCCAAGTCAGATAACCAACCATGTCAAGCAAATGAGAAAAGATACTGTGGGGTCCAAAAGTCTGAGACTTCACTGAAAATGTGTATTCAAGATGTTGCACATTTTCTAGGTCCCTATTTAAATGTAAGCAAATTTGTTACATTGACCACGTTAACTCGTTTGTACAAAAGGTCAGATTTTCCATGAGTTATATCCCTTCTGTTGAAGCATGTGTTCAGATCACACCCCGATGGATCTGATTGAGCATGGATCATCAGGTTTAACACAAACTTGTCAGGTCCATGCCAGCTCGAGTGCACACTGTCATTAAAGCAAAAAAAAAGTGAATGTAACAAATACTAACAAATTCATGAAAATCATGTAAATATTTTAAACATTCTACTTTTCAGTCAAGTTATTGCTGATAATATTATTTGTAATAAAAAAAAACTTCTACATTAAATTGAAAAAGAATGCCAAACAGAAGCATTTTTAATAGTTTTGGACCCCACTATATATGTTTAGAATGAGTAACCTTATGTAGGGTGAATTTAGGTAATCTGGACATTTTTTGCAATTTTGAATTCTGTGACATTTTCCGACATCTGTTGAACACATTGCATCAACACATTATACCTTTCTATAATCCCTAAGATGTTCTCTAGCCACATTAGAAGAAAGAATATAGATATCATACCCAGAGGTGCCAAAAAGAAAAGGTGTGACTGAATTTGATATTTGATGATTTGATAATATGGGACACTTTTATTAGGCTTGAAAAAAGCCTGAATCATCTTACTTTATGCATGCCAAGCTCAATATGACCAATATTTTTAAACATTATGAAAAAAATGACAAGAACAGAAAGATGAATAAGAAAAATGATATTTTTCATAGAAATTTCTTTAATCCATGTGAACATATAAAAATCAGATAAAGATAAATGGAGGAGTAGCACCTTTCTGAAAAAATGTTTGGAAAAAAAACCTAAAATATTTATATTCTTAAACACTTTAATGCATATTCTGTTGCTTGAATGCATCACAAACAATTTGACCACAAGTAGGATTTATTTAGGACAGATTTATATCCTTAACATTAATCTTATCAGAATCCTATGTGACTGACTCAGTCATGCAGGGGGAACTTCTGGTTGACATTTGCCCTTTCTGTGACATCACCTCCATAAAGTCTTGAGATTTCCGTGACATCACATCCAGACTAAGCCTATTAAAAGTCCCGTTGACTAGATTGTGTTAGAAGAGGAAATAAAAAGACTGGAGCTTAGGTGTCCCACATTACCAAATGTCCCAGATTACCTGAATTCACCATATATCTCAAGTCATGCAAATGTGCAGCATGACAGGATCAGTAGATCACCTCAGGACCTCCTAGAAAACAAAGCAGTATGGTGTATAACAAAAAAGGTAGGTTTTTAGCATTAGTATTTTTCTCCCACCAGATAACAGCAAGTTGCATCATGGATCAGTAACTACAGAGAACCTCAAGATCTTCTAACAGTTTGCTGAGTGGGAACTTCATCAATATGAAAGTGTTCTAGCCAAGCTCCTACAGGCAACTGCTATAAGATTTCACAGGAAGCATGGCTTCCCTTAAAATTTAATGTGAAAAAAAAGCTATGTTACCTATTGGTATGTTACCATTGCTATGTTACCTATCATTCATACCACAATGCAGTGAGTAAAAAGTCTAGAATATCAGCATTCCATAAGATCTGAATTTAATAGGTTTTTTGTGTTTAGTGGTTTTTTTAATCTTATCTATTAATATTTTCATGAGTATTTTGTGGGAGTATTTCTGGTCTTGCTCTGAGGCAGTCAGGTCTTGTCCAGAGGCAGTCAGGTCTTGTCCAGAGGCCGTCAGGTCTCGCTCTGAGACAGTCAGGTCTCGCTCTGAGGCAGTCAGTTCTCACTCAGAGGCAGTCAGGTCTCGTTCAGAGACAGTCAGGTCTCGCTCTGAGGCAGTATGGTCTCGCTCTGAGGCAGTCAGGTCTCACTCAGAGGCAGTCAGGTCTCGCTCAGAGGCAGTCAGGTCTCGTTCAGAGACAGTCAGGTCTCGCTCTGAGGCAGTACGGTCTCGTTCTGAGGCAGTCAGGTCTTGTTCAGAGGCAGTGAGGTCTTGTTCAGAGGCAGTCAGGTCTTGCTCTGAGGCAGTCAGGTCTTGTTCAGAGGCAGTGAGGTCTTGTTCAGAGGCAGTTAGGTCTTGCTCTGAGGTAGTCAGGTTTTGCTCAAAGGCCCAAGAGTGGCAGCTTTGCGTTGCTGGGATTTGAACCTCTGATCAGTAAACCAAAGCCTTAATCACTAAGCCATCACTGTGCCTCAGGCCAATGCTGCAGGTTCTGTATATGGGTACCATTTAATTTAGATAACTATGGCAAACCATAATTAGTAAAGTTTGCAATCACTGCTTTTACATTACCCCAGAAGAAAGCCACAGTATGCTGGAGACTACTTAAAGTAACAGTAAATTCAAGGCTGATATATTAACCAATAATCGTGGAGCACCTGGGGACGAATTGCCACTATTGAATGGTAACCTGTCGCTATACTGTAAATTCTATTATTTGACCTTGCTTAAAAAAGTATGCAAGCCAATTTCCTTAAATAACTAAGTACAGTGGACTAGGAATTGTTTGTCACAAATAAGCATTTGTAAGTACAACATGCAATTCCTATTTCACTTTACTTTTTTTTAAAATGGAAAAACGCCTCTTCTACAATATCTTAACTAGGAGCACTCTATGACCTATACAGCTACACAGATTTCAAACATCTGATTCCAAGGTGGTACAAGGTGATACGTACATCTGATTCCGAGGTGATACGAGGATTCCAAGATGGCGGCGCGGGAGTAGCACGCAGCGGCCACTTCGGATCCGAAATGGTGCTTTTTTTGTGCTATTTGTTTCTTTTATTGTTTCTTGGCGCGACTCGGTCGGCACATGGAC
>JAQQZU010000020.1:2839727-2860383 GCA_030068025.1 Parauchenoglanis punctatus | reverse complement strand
TATATACTTTTGTGAAGCTGCTTTGAGACAATGTCTGTTGTTAAAAGCGCTATACAAATAAAATTGAATTGAATTGAGAAGTTGACCTAAAGTGCTGTGCAATGATAAAGCATAAACAATGTAGATAAAAACAGCAGTCAAAATAAACAGACCAATACAAATTTGACAGACCAGTAAAATTACACACAATAAAAGGCAGAGGAAAACAAATGGGTCTTTAGACATGATTTAAAGAAGTCAACAGAGGGAAAAGACCCAATATGGAGAGGGAGATCATTCCAATGCCTTGGGGCAACAATTGACAAAGCCTTGTCACCCCTAGATATCAATCGTTCAACCGTGACGAGTAGTTGGCTGGATGACCTAAGTGATCCAGGTGCCAAGTAAGGATGGCGCACACAATATATTTACACACGACTGTACTAAAAGGTTAATGAACAAAGCCCATTCTTTGTTAAAAGAATAATGAATTTACTAGAATTCATGTGGGACCTCATAACGCACACCACATGGTGCTTAAAATTTTAGAACCCCCAGTGTAAAACTCATCCCTGGTGACAACACAAATGTAAATCAACATAAAACTGTATGCACAAAGTTGAAAAAAAGAACAGATGGACCTGATTAAGGGTAACTGTCATGCACACCTTGTTCATAAACATTAAAGCCTCCTTTTGACCAACTGTCAGTGGTCCTTATAGTCAGGTGGTGAAACTATCCATCAGAGGAAGGATCATTGACATCAAGGGGGTTGTTTCGTGGCTTATGAGGGTTATTATTGTCTTAAGGGATTTCAGCAAATGATCGCTTTTGCCAGTTTCATTGCACTGCCATTCAAGATGACACTGTCCTTGACATTCTTTTTTTACATTCTTCTCAGCGTAGATGGCTGGATGATGTTCCCGGTAATGCTCCAGCATATCATAAGTGATGTTCCATCAAGCTATCACATCATGAGCATGCTTATGGATGGGTAAAATGGCATCTCCTGCTTCGACTTTACAACATTGCACCAACATTCTTGCTTAGGAGGCGTGACACTTTATTGGTGTTTGAATTGCATTTCTGCGTGAAGGGTTCAAAAAAGTTCTGTGTGGAGCCCAATTCAGTATGTTTGATTGCATCCACCGTGTTCTCACCTAGATAACAGTGATATAAAGACTGCTACAAGTTGTAGTATCCGGTCATTAGGCTCAGTAGTGTTAATCATCCAAAATGCCTGCAATCCTGTATACCTGACTGTTCATAAGAGCTGCATGTCTTTTGCTGTAAACACAAAACAAGGTTTAAAACTTCAAGCAAAGGAATTCATATTTTGTTCTGACTTCGACTTCCAGACTCATGGGTTAATGGAAATATACTTGGCTTGTCAGTGATGTGGAAAAACCTTTTTTTATCCACTGAAGCCCAAATCTGTCCTTGGTCTCCAGGGCTGCGACTGGCCCAAATTGAAGAATCAGCATGAGCACTTGTTTGGTAGCTAGCTACAGAAGTACAGTATAAGTAGTTACAGTACTTAAGCACCATTACCATAAATATGATTGGATTCTGTTTATAACATAACTACTGCCCCTGGATGAATATATACTTAGCCAAAGTAAACAATAAACAATAAATAAGGCTGTAAATGATGCTGGCTGTACCCCATTAACTGCTATACATGTGTATATCTGAAAAAAAAAAACAAGATCAAATCATATTTATGTTAATATCATAATCATGTTCTATATGTAATATACAGCATGTACATCAGTAGCTGCCCACACTTCCAAGTTGGTAATGTCTTTTAGTACTCGTTCCAATCTGTTTAATCGCTTGATCATGTTGTATAAAATGCCACATTTCTTTAAGGTGGAAATGAAAGTTTGACATTAAAGATGACTTCTTGCTCGGTATTTCAGTTCAGCAATAAACGCATTTCTCAAAAACATACTCATCTGATAGAATCAGGCTTAAATGTCAGAAATAAATCAAGAAATCTGTAACAGAAGCTCATGAAGTCAATTCTGTGGCTTCTGTGAGTTTTTCTAAGGATAGAGTCAACTGTAATTCCTTATGACTGGTGGTTGACATTTTCCATAAAACTCAAAAGCTACTTTCCTAAAGCAGAACCATGACTTCCAGTGGACAGACAAGAAACACACAAATACACCTGTAACCTCATTCACTCAATTATCCAGTCAGCCAATCATGTATAAGCAGCGCCATGTACGCTCACTTTTATTAAGAACATCTGTACACCTGCATTCATGTGGCAGCAGCATGATGCAAATACAAAAAATTCAGAAACAGGTCAAGAGCTTCAGTTAATGTTCACATCACAGATCAGAATGAATAAAAATCTCTGTAACTTTGATCTTGGCATGGATGTTGGTAAAATATCAGATTGGTTGGTTTGCGTATTTCAGAAACTGATGATCTCTTGGGATTTTTACACACAACAGTTTCTAGAGTTAACACAGAATGGTTTGAAAAACGAAAAACATTAAATGAGCAACAGTTCTGTGGGTGGATAAGGCCTGACGAAAATAGCCAGATTGATTTGAGCTGGCTCGGAGCATATAGTAACTCATATAATCACTCTTTACAACCATGTTGCTCAGAAAAGCATCTCAACATGCATAAAACATCGAAGGGATGATTTTATGCAGTGTGCTGCTGCCGTGCTGATTAGATCACTACATGAATGTGTAGGTGTTCAGGTGCTCCTGTATCTTTATACAGAATGGTGGAAAAAACAAAAAACATCCACTTAGTGCTACTTCTGTAGGCCAGCTATCGAGCTGACAGTTCGAGCTGACAAGCTTACAATTGTTCTGAGCAAAAAAAAAAAAAGAAAAGAAAAAAAAAAAGAACAGCAGATGACTACATTGGGTTTCACTCCTGTCGGTCAAGAAAAGAAGAATTTTCCTATCTGAGTATTGTTGCTGATTGCATGCATCTGTCTGACCCATAGCCACAATTTACCCATCATATAACCGTTATTTCCATCATGATCACAAAGAACATGCCCATGAATATGACAATGAGATCAGTGTACTTCCAGTGGCCTTCCAGTCACCAATAGGGCACCACTGGGACATAACAGAACCGAAGATTCACAGAATGAATATGTCGCTGACAAATCCACAGCTATTATGTGGTGCAATCGTATCAACATGGACCAGAATCTCAAAGGAATGTTTCCAACATGTCACCACAAAATACTGAGGCCGTTCTGAGAGCATGGGGGATCTTACTCAGTATTAATGTGGTGTTCCAAATAAAGTATACTGTACATGAATAGTATCTGGGTGGCACAGTGATGCAGGAAGTAGCATTGCTGCCTTACAGCACCAGGGTTTTCCCCAGGTTCTCCAGTCTTCTCATATCTCCCAGAAACATGGCACTGGTTGCTATGGCAAATTTTCCCAAATTGTAAATGAGTATGAATATGTGTGTGCATGGTGTCTTGCATTTACTGGCAATTCCATCATTATTGAATTTTAAAGTAATATTAAATGAATGTTCATCGAAATTCCCCTAACAGTATCTTAAAAAAATTTTCTAATCTTAATCAAAACATGTAAGCAGATATCATGATGTACTGAAAGCAGTGATTATATGGTATATATTGAGTTATATGGGGGTCATACTGTGATATATCATACTAATATAATTATTTTTAAATATTCTTAAATGTTAAAAAAAATTCTTAAATAAATTATTCTTAAATGCCTTTCAGCACACAATTATCCAGTGCAGCCTTTTCATTTTCCATATGATGTGCCCTTAACGATCTTTCTAACAGTGATCTCCAACCAAGCCGTTCTGATCTTGACTTAAAGGAAAGAGTAAATATCACTTCAGTCTTAAAGCCAGCACTTTCACAGTGACCTTTGTGTCAGAATTAATTCATGGAAACGGACCTGTAACAATGGTTTCCTGGCCTCAGTATAATGGTTATTGGAGCATTGAAGACATTGTTATCTCTCAAATTTTCAATAGGAAGCTTTATATTTGTCCATAGGGACATATCAGGACCTGGTGCTGTAGTGTTTTCGAATTTTCTACTGCCCTCCATACCCTCACAACCCCCATGACCTTCTAACAGTTACACATTGCCTCTTTGCTTTAATATATAACCATGATTTAACCTTGTTGGTGTTACCTTTGTGTGTTTTTTTTTCTGCTCTCTTTCTCTCTCCATTCAGTGTTTGTATTAGACCTGTTTTTAATATAAATTTCATGTTCTCTCCCCCAATGTGTTAAAAGTAATGGACAAAACAGGTTTTCTGTTCTTCCAGGAAGAATAATAGATTATTACACACTGATACTGCTATTCTAGATTAACACCTATAATGAAACAGGAGAATAATATAAAAAGTAAATTGGTTTAAACAAATCACCAAAGCTAATCACATCTATTTAGCCAACAGATTATGTAGCATGTCATTTTATTTCTATCAACATACAACATAAAATATGTTTCATATTACAGCTGATCTTAAGGACCTGCAAGTAATGGTTTTTATTATGAAATATGAAAGTTATTTTCATGTAAGCAGAGGCAGATAAAATAATAGGTCTCTGTAAACAGTGAACCTGTGCATGCTGAAAAAAAACTTCGTAGGGTATGGTTACAGTGGTGCATCACAATTTAGCTAAATACTGAAATACACTGGCTCATATTTGGCCTCTGAAATATAAGAATTATTTACATGCTGTAAATGCATTATGCATTTGTTTAATGTCTTCACATCAGGGCATGGTGGATAAGGGCATGTGTTGTTAAACTGAATTCCCTGACCACATTTATCTGAGGAAGGAAGAGATGTAAACGCTATACCATTATTATATATTTTGATAATATTATATATTTTTCTATCCTGGAATATGGAATACATTCAGAAAAGAAGAATAATTCAGGGATAAAGACGAACACCCTCAAAAGTGCAATGGACGTGCTTAATTTTCATCAGCTTGATGGAAATTCTTTGAACGCAGCTATCGGACGCTCAAGGTTACATATTTATTTGGTGCACGAATATTGAACTGCAGGATATGTGTGCTGTCTCAAATGAATGATAACTGTAATGATGTTAGAGCCACTAAAGCTGGAATACTGATAGGACCACATTTACTTTCCTCTATTATAGCCAAGGTAAAATTTGTCCGTTTTTCAAAACAGAGTCCTCACGTCATTATGTCATTATGAATCAATCCCCTGTCATCAAGAATGGGTTTTGTTGTTGGTCTAATGTGTTTATACTTATCGCTGCTATATACAGGAAAGCCACAGTACTTGCATAAGTATGCAGGGCATCATAAATACACACTGAACACTCCTGCTGAGAAAACAGCTACTGGGATGCTCTTTGATAGCAAAGCAAAGTGTGTATAGTCCTAGAGCTCATGGAGCTTTCTGAGAGACAGGGCATGAATACCCAGCATGCCCTGTTTGCACACACTTGCACACTGCAGGGAAGCTTCACAGAGAAGGCCTTCAAACTTTGACTACACAGCAAACGCTTCTTATACAGTCACAACCCCATACAAACAAAAGTCACACCTGCAACACAAATTTGCATGATTTTTCTGCAAGAATTTCAATCTGGAACACACAGCCCTCCCAGGCTTTTTGTCATAAAGTGAAAAACACACCGAAGCCCTGACTGGAATATGTTTAAAAGGTTTTGCAGTGCATGGGGAAGCGATGCAGCATCGATAAACACTCACTGCATTGGATAGTACTTATAGCACTCTTCTGGCTTGTCAAAGATGCTTACTCTACCATGCGTTAACTGGGAGAAAACCTCCAGAGACTCCTCATCACCCATCATTAACACAACATGCAAACAGTAGGCATTCTACCCTAGCCCATCCAGAGAACAAACACTAGTGACTAAATATTTCAGTTAGGCCCTTATTAAAGGTATTCCCCTCTTCTCTACCTGTCCAGTGCCTTGCATTAAATATGCATGAAATAGACCCAAATATATCCAAAATTATTACATATAATTAAAGAATAAAAGATTTGAGATTGCATAAGTATTCACCCTCATTGCTTTGATCCCCTTAAATTAGTTCTAACCAGGATAAAGCAGCTGCCATTTACCATCAGACGGCACATAAATACACTAATGGAGTCCACCTGTGTGCAATTAAAATGTCACATGATCTCAAGCCCCAGTTTGCTTGTTGGACTGCATCCCTGATCAAGCAGCATCAATGAAGACCAAGGTGCTATCAAAACAAGTCTGGGACAAAGTTATGAAAAAGTATTAAATGTGATCACCATTAAATCCATTTATTAAACAAGCTGTAGGTTGCATCTGCCACCAACAAATCTGCCTTACATACAGTACCAGTCAAAGGTCTGGACACACCTTCTAATTCAATGGTTTTTCCTTATTTTTATTACTTAAAAGACATTTCATGTCTTAAGGTAATGATGGATTGTTGTTTCTTTTTACGGAGCTGAGTGGTTCTTGACGTAATATGGATTATTACAGTTGTCGAATAGGCCTGTTTACGGTACTTATATGTGTACAATTTGATGGTTTCAAACACATTAAGAAGGCAAAAAATTCCACTAATTAACTTTTGACAAGGTACAGATGTCAATTGAAAAGCATTTCAGATGACTAACTCATCAAGCTGGTTAAGATAATGCTAATGGTGTGCAAAGCTGTCATCAAGGTAAACGCTGGCTACATTGAAGAATCTAAGATATCAAACATATTTTTTAACCCTTTTTGTTTACTACAAATCCCAAAGGTGCCATATGTGTTATTTCATAGTTGTGATATCTTCAGTAATGTTCTACAATGTAGAACCTATAAATGAGTAGGTGTGTCCAAACTTTTGACTGGTACTGTGTGCCTTAAATAACCTTAAAATACACTACAAACAGAAAGCAAGCTGTTGGAAATAAATATTTCAGATATTTGAGCTTGATGTGACCTTGGCCCTGTTTTGATGAATGCCAAAATCTGCTTACAATGAAAATTCCATGTAAATTAAACAAACATTCAACCAAAATCTCAAACGAATGCAGGCCAATATTTTTACACCCCAAAAACATAACGCTTCCTCTACCTAGTGGTGGAGACATAGAAATGGAATGATCAATGATGCTACAGGAAGCTGTCGAAGGTCATCAACTAGCTAAGCTACCAAGGAGCCAAGGGTAACTTGGAGAAGCTGGAGAGATCCACAGCTCAGATGGGACAAGCGCTTCACAGGACAACCATCACCCATACATGCCAAAAAGCTGAGGAAAAAAACATAAACTCCTCTTTAGAGTTCTGCATAAGACAACCACTAGAGACTCAGCAACAAATTGACCTTGGCATAAAGTGCTACATTTGGCAGAAACCCACCACTGCTCATCACCCTGATAACCTCATTGTCACAGCAAAGCATGGTGGTGGTAGCATTATGTTGTGGTGATGTGTTTCATTAACAAGGACTAGGAAGTAAAAGGTTTGAGGGCAAGATGGATGGAGCCAAATACACTAGGGCAATCCTAGAAGAGAACCTGTTCCAGTCTGCAAGAGAATTGATTACTGATACTTAAAACCCAGACCTCAGTCTGACTGATAAAATGTGGCAAGAATTGAACATTGCGTCACGAACTGTCTCCATTTAATCTGACACATTTTGCGTGACTTTGCCAAAAAATGGGCGAACAATCTATCAAGATATGCAAAGCTGATAGAGCTATATCCCAAAGTCTTGCAGCTGTAATTGCAGTGAAAGGTGGCTCTACCAAATATCGAAACAGGGGTGAATACTTAAGCAAGCAAAAAGTTTTTTGTTTGTTTATCATTTGTGTTACAATAAAAAATTTAGGATGTTAAAATTTTAGACCTGTTAATCAATGGGGAAAAATCCTAATTAAGATTTTTTCAATCTTAGATTGTTACGCTAAAAACATACAGTTCTGTGCAAAAGTCATAAAGACGACTTCGAAAATAATGAAATTAAATCTTTCTGCCTAAAAGAAAAATACTACAATGTGAAATAAACTGTAACAAACTAAACAAAGTCAGCATTTGGTGTGATGACTCTTTTTTATAAGGAAGTGAGCTGTAAGTCTTTGCAGCAAAACCCAGGAGCCTTCATTATGTTTTTAGTCTAAAAAGTGGTCTCTTATATAATACGTTGCTCTCTTTAATGACATACAAACAGTTTTCAACTGCAAATATATTATATTTTGGAAAAGTAATGTTTGGAAATATAAAATGTTTTTTCACTGACTCAATAATGCAGAATTCATAAGATAAATAAAACAAAATTTGTCCTATAAAATGGGGGTGCCTAAGACTTTTCGCAGTACTGTATATAGAAAAGTTCAAACAGGGTGAATAGTTATGCAAGTACTGTATTTACGGAGTTATGAAATAATATTACTAACTTAGTTTATCAAACATCTGCATTTATGTTTGGGAGGAAAGAAGATGTAAAGTTTTTTAAGAGATTTGGGATTACTTGTTACTGTTTCTCATGTAGTTCCTTGATTTTTCTCCAGTTTGCTTTTGATTTAATTCTGCTACAAGATCAGTAAATCAGATTCACTTGCCACAGCTACTTTCAAGAAGTTCACAGAGCAAAATGTTACATATAGCAAAACACTTTTGATGTGTGTCCCCAAGATATGAATTATGCAACAGAAATATCACGGCTGTATCTGCTCTATGTTTTCCTGAGTCATTCCTAATCATTCATATTCAGCTTTATGCTTATAGTTTGCCAGCTGCTCTGTTTCTTTCCCATGCATGTGACGGGTTAAAGAGTCACACAAACACAAACTTTAACCGTGACACTAATATGTCACACATTTACTTCAAGCAGGTCTGATCTTTTATTGCAAGAAAGGAAACTGTTTCTTTACTATTAAAGGCTTTGCACAAATGCTGTGTAATTCATCAGTGGAGTTCTATTGGCAATATCCTACTGGTTACTATAGACACTTTCACGCAGGCTACAATGTCCACCAACAAAGGTAGCATTAAACGAATGAACAGTATGATATTGCAATGAATTCTTTGTTGATATTTTTGATTCACTAACATACTGAAATTCAACAAAAGTGATGAATTATATAGACACATTGGCAAGCATTTTATTACCATTGCATGACCTTATATTGATACAATGGGTGATCCAAATTCATGAAATCCAGGAAAAAACCTGCCATTTAAGAGTCTCAGAGAATATACTATCCACTGAAAAAGTCTCAGAGAAGTACTATCTACTGAAATATGTGTAAACTGAACATCAGATTCACCACATATGGTTCTATTTCCAGCCTTTGTAGATAACATGATGGTATCTTTTAGATTCCATAAAGGCACAGTCAGTGGCATCTCATTGGTTTTCTGGATTAAAGAAAACTCACCACAGCTCCTCCACATCTGCTTTCCATAATAAGGCTCTGGTGGCAGTGGAGAAAAGACCTGAGAGACAGAAACAGACAATTGTTAAGAATAAATCTGCCAGAACACATATTATCACATTAGCTGAGAAAGCCTTGCTCAAGAACCCCGTGATGTGGTGCGAGGGGATGTGGTCAACTTAGATGGATGATAAAGATGAAGGGATCAGAGAGTCCTTAGAGGCAAAGTGGCAGATGTGGACATTACCTTATTTCCTGTGCCATGATTCCACATGACCACTGAGGCGACTGTGTCATGACCTAATCTGACTACTGGCTCCATTCCAAACCAAGCTCTGACCTCCATTCTGCAGTCTGAGCACCTCACATTATTCCACAGATGAAAAGCATTGTTTATCACAAAGAAAGACTGAGCACAGTGACAGATGACAAATGCTTTTCATTTTTACCATGGTGTGAAAGTAAGAAAGAAAGAAAGAAAGAAAGAAAGGTCAAGAAGGTAAGTAGAAGGAAGGTATTGAGTAAAAAAAGAAAAAGAGAAGAAAGAAAGAGGCACAACGCATGAAAGAAAAGCTAAACAATTTAGGAAAAAAGAAAGAAGGGAAGACTGAGAAGGAAGGAGGAAAACAAGGAAAACAAGGGAGGGAGGTAGGGAAGGAAGGAAGGACAAAAATGGGAAAGAGATGGAATTAAAAAAAATTATTTTGGGGAAAAAAGGAAGCGAGGGATGGAAAAGAATGAAACAAGGAAATAGGAGAAAACAAGATGAGAAGTAAGGAAAACATTAAGCAAAGAAAGGAAAAAAGAGCAAAGGAAAGGAAAGAAACTACAGAGAAGGAGAAGGAAAAGAAAATGGTAGAGGGGGGGGTGAAAAAAATAGAAAGAATAATTGGGTCACAGTAGACAGAAAGCAAAATGGTTCCCTCTGTAATTAGTTCTTTAATGTTGTTTTATATTAGTTGGAATTAACAAGTCAATAGAAAAGTTACAGAAGTACCATGAGTCTTGTGCAGCAGAAATATAGTAATGTCCAAATGTTATCAAGTATAATATCGTGCTAGCAGTGAAACAACTGTAATATTGATCAATTTATATATTGAACCTTTTTAACCATTAACACGCTTTTTAAAATTAGTAGATATATTGCTGTTACCTCTTCACTTTCTTAATTAAAGAAAAAGCAGTGTTCTCTGGCACATTTCCACAACACCAGACTCCAGACACAGCAGGAGGTAGAAACATTACTTCTCATAATTTATTACACATTAAGCCATTTGTATTAAGGTCATCACATGTTCATTTGTGTATAGTGGCGTAAACTATCAGCCGCAGTACACATGTCTGTGATGGTGTCGCATGTATGCTGATTAAATATTAAAAGAAGATTCATTCCTGCTCTGGCGGAACATAATAAATAATCGACTGCAAACCACAAAAAATCAGCGAGATATTTATCCGGATTTGCAACAGAAATATCGATTTGGGGCAAACGATGAGATGATATCAAAGACTGCACTGACTGCTTCTGTTGCCATCATCTGCGGCTTTCTAGATTGACTTTTAATGACTGTCTGAAGTGTGAATAATGAATGGCGGTTATCACCCTGCTGGGAGAAATCTATTTAAACACTAGGAGAAGAACAACAAAGACATCGGAGAAGGTAATGTTATCCCCCTGCCATTAGGACAAGGGTTATGGCTCACCGCTGTGCCATATCTGAAAAGATGTATTGTTCAAACACATGTTGTCATGGTCTCAACGTCCCGGAAGCTCTAGCTCTGATATTCTACCACCTTTTGTCTCTTTGTTTCTCTCTCACTTCTTCAAGGACACTTGGATGAAGGTTTGGGCCCCCCTGCTTGGTCTTAATTGCCCATGATGAGTGCTCCACACATGAGCAGACACACATCAGACCCCTGCTGACAGGGTACATTCTCGGGGTACACACACATTCAGATCAAGCTGGCATCCAAATCAGCAATCTCACTCTGCCCTTTGTATCTTCTTGCCTTCGCTCTTTATGACCTGCCTCAAAAATGACAGACAGACACACACACACACACACACACACACACACACACACACCTTGCACTGCAGTGGATATGGGACCAAGAAAAAACAGACTCAGTGCACACTCTTAGGCTGTGGGCACGTGACTAGGCTTAACATGTGAATTCAACTATATTAATGGAAAAAAATGCTGGGAAAAATTTACATATTGCTTTACTAACAGCTGCAGGCCAAGCTGAGTGACAAACAAGTGAAAGCAAAGAAAACAAGAGAAGTGAGAACAAGAGAAAGGCTGGGAGAAGGCGTCTTCATAAAAATGTTTATTATCCCCAATAGTGTGAGCCAGATCCCAAATTGTTACAGCACAAGCTGATTACAGAGTAATGATTATTTGTCTCCTTCCTCAATATCTAATTGAAATAATTGCATTTAATTAGCTTAAAAGACAGGCAGGAGAGCAGTGACGCATGGCAATGGTGGAATCGCGGCAGAATTTTAATGTAATCTTTCCAGATGCAGTCAACGTGCTGAATAAAAACGCACACCTACAGGACTCATAAAACAAGACACCCAGTTCTCCATTTAGCCTCAATGATAAATTACCGTGTTTACTGCCTGCTGAGGAGTACAACACTTTCAGAGTTTCATTTCCTTTTTTTATCCTTAATTCAATCATTCGACGAGCGAGCCCTGTTTAATAGGTGCAATGAATTGTTTGGGGGCTGAGGTGTTATATTAACAAAGTATTTAGAAAACATTTGGCTTTTAAAATGATGAATGGAAAAGGAATGGAGTCCATTAAAAAGAGTCTATCTATTCAATTTCTTCATTAATTGGATAAAAGGGAAGAAGTAAAGCTTGAGAATGTGTTTTGTTAATGTGTGCATTTGAAAAGAAAAGGGTTCTGGACAGAACAGGTAAAGCACAAACACACTAAACATAGCCAAGACTGCATAATCAGAGCCGGACCAGGAACTGATCCGCTCGTAACACAGACTCTTCCATACAACAACCTCATTACAACCTCAACTAATTATTATGCATGAGTTATGTATTAGTAATGTATTAGTAATATCATAGGTACTGCACTCTTTGACTTTGACTATGCATTAATTAGTCACAGGCACATTAAACCTATCAATCAAGACTGTACAGCACACAGCATTTTTCAGAGACTGGTGCATGTTGTCAGTGAAGGGGATGGGAAGGTCAGTGGCATAGGGGCTTATTCGAAGACCAATAATTAAAAAAATTAAGATGAAATAATCTTATTCTTGAAGTGTTGATCTTGATTTTTAAGCTATGGTAAAAAAAAAAGGGTTATGTTTTTGGCCCAACCTAAGCAACCGCACTTCAACGCATTGTATTCTGAATTATACAGTATGTTCTCTCTGAACGTTATATATTTGATGATTTTAGCTACTTTTAAACATCGTGACACTCTGAGCAAGATGGAGTTACTGGCCTGAAAAAAGTTATTTAAAGAAGCCCATCTTTAAGAGTTTTGACTGAAACAGTTAGTGGTGAGTAAACAAGACAGCATACAATGTACCTTGGCCAAAGACTAGAGTTTAGCAAGACTAGAGTTGTTGTGACAACTGGCTTTGGCGTGGACTCACACTGTTCTTGATGGGATTCTGGGAAGAGCAGATAGTTGATATAATGAAAAAGCATTAAACACTGGACAGAGACAGACTTATCTTTAGTAATGATGGACAAACTGGTAGAAATAAGACTAAAGCAGATTAGTAAGTGAGATTAGTAAGAGTAACAGCACATCCAATCATGCCACTGCATCCCAGAGTGGAAAAGAAACGGAGCTCCATTTCTTGCTGGATTAATATAAAGAGAGGCAGACACGGCTGCGATTAATGAGCTCTGCTGGCATGCTTTACTGCTGCTGGCGACATGCCGCCCAACACCCTCACAACCTCACCATATCGCCATAGCTCATGTTCCTGTGCTACTGCTAGACTCAACATTACCCACACACACACACACACACACACACACACACACACACACACACACTACAAGGAGAGCTGTATCTCTGTCTCCTCTCTCCTCCCCTACCCATGCTGCTGATTATAGCATTTGTTTATGCACTTCACGCTTTTGATCTCTGTGTCCTCCCTTTCTTGCTTTTATCTAATAACTTCGTTCTCCCTCCTGCTTTTCACCAGAGGTTTGAGCATTATTCTTCTCCGGCATTAATTTTCCAAACTCTCTTTGGCCTTTTCTTTAATGGTTATGTGAGTATCATACTCTTCCTCAGTGAGAAAGAGACAGCAATAGCAAATATTTGCCCTTGCTAATTTTGTACGCTGCTCATTTACAAACAAAGCGGGCAGGAGGTCTGCACACAATCACTGAACTCCTTCACAAGCACTCTTTTTTTCTCAACTCTATTTTTTCTGTCCAATAGTCATTCGCTTCTTTCGTCATACAATACCCCACCGCCAGCAATGCCCCCCAGCATCTGTACACAGTAACTGCTGAGCTAACCGAACTGGATTATGCCAGAGTTCATAAGGTGTTTGCCTGACTGCATATCACATCTTGCCAAATGGAATTTACTCAGAAAAAGAACTGCAAAGAATGTCCATGTAGTTACTAATATTAATCTACAAATTATATACCTTATGTGGTAATGTCTTATTTGTGCATAGAGTCAGCTCCAGAATAATTTGAAAGAGAACAATAATATGTAATTGTATTAAACCAGAGTCGCACACAAATGATTAAAATTCTTCACTCAAACAAACATCTTTAGAAACATTAGAATCATTAGATTTTATTTTATAAATAATAACCAACCACAAAATGCATCCAAAGAGCTAAAGCATCATTGGAGCTACAGGTAGAATGAACATGAACATTTTGTGGAACTGAATGGATCATTGATGTTGGTTTGAGGTGGTCCAGGGAGTTTTGTAAAGGTTAATTCCATCATAAATTCTAGGATATTTTAGCCCCAAACCTCTTGTCGGGTCAGCCTCATCTTTCAACAGGATATTGTTACACAAATTAACAAAGAAATGGTTGCAGGGACACAAAATATGCATTTTCCCCCACATGCACAAACCATGAAATGTTGTGCATGGAGGAATGGTCCAACCTTGTTAGACATTACAGGAAGAGTCTGAGTCCTGTTCTTCTTTTCAATATTATTTGTAGGCTGATAATATTAAAGCGTATCCCTTAAGGAAACATCGTATGTCTGAGAAAAAAATTATGGATGAATTTAGCTGTACACCCCTTTAGGGATTAAACAAAACAGTAAATGTATGGTGTGACCTGGCTGCCAAAAATATAGCAACCTGACAACTTGGTTGTAATCAAGAGGTTGCCTTTATCAAGAAACTTATCAAGAAATCAGATTAAAATAAATGGGTAAAATGTTATCCACTTATCATTACAGATTATGGATTTGTCTAAACTAAAATATTCAAATAGTGTAACTTTAGAAAACCCTTATGGCTTGTCAGTGGCTTAATGATGGTAAGTGGAGGTAACCTGCAATGAACATATCTCATAGAAACTCAGAGTGTTGTTTGGGCTCACATTCAAGGCTCTCTGTTTAATGATTACTACATTGAGGACATCATGACACTGAAAGTCAAGGTGCTACCCAGCTATGTGCTGTAAACTGATTTGTAAGCTGAAACATGTCAGTTATAAATTCCTCAATAAGAACGCAACTTATCTATCCAGCATCACCTAGCTAGTTTCTTGATGTAGATTTTACACACACTACACAGTAGGGTTTTTTAAAGCAATACATTCTATACATAAATGATCTGTTAGCTAACTAGCAAGCTAAGCCTGTTCAATTCTTAGTTAGCAAGCCAACTTTACTGATATGCTAGTTAGCTACTTAGCGGAGACAAAATGGGTGCTGCAAAGACAGAGCTCCTCGGACCAATTATCCCTTCTAATTACATTCACATTGACATTTATGGCATTTAGCAGACACCCTTATCTAGAGTGACTTACAGAAGTGCTTTGCAGTCTCTATCAAGACATAATTGCCTGTAACCACAAACATCTTCTGTTGGCTTGGAAAGGTGTCTGATTCGATAGTATGTGGTAAAAATGGTGTTTATTAACACCTTTCCTGATTCTGACACTCAGCATACCATAGACTCCCACTATGTTATCAGGTTTTTGTTGCACCTATATTCATGTAGCAGATATTTGTGCAGATACTGCAAAGCATTGTGTCTGAATTGTGTTGTGCTGCAAGATCGTTTTAAGCTAGACAACCTTTATAAAACCTGTTTAACCTAACAAGATCATGATTGTCTTGCATTTGTGAAGTCAGGCTCCTGAGTCAGGCCCATTGCAAATACCATCCATAGCAAACATAAATCTTTAGAGCCTTTAATATGCAGGAATCTCTAGGTCATTGGGCTTCTTATTATCTCTGGGAACAAGACAGTGGCGAGTAGCACACATCACACTGAACAGACCTGTGCTACTTACTATACTGTGTGATCTGGGCTATTATAATCCAAATTCTGTTAGCACATGGGGAATTTTTAGAGGAAGGGAAGCAAAGATTAAATAAAAGTCAGTCACTTACACGACTGAAGGAAATGAAGGGGCTCATTTAAAAGTCTTTATCCGGCTCCACTGTCTAGCTACAGGAAGCAGGTGCTTTGACAGATAGAAAGTGAGGTAATTCTTAAAAGGTTAACTCCTGATTTTTTTTGTCTCTGGAAGTGACATATCTAGTCATATTATACAAAATATATTCTGGAAGATATCTGAGAATGCATCCATAACATCCACATCCATCCATCCATCCATCCATCATCTATACCGCTTATCCTTAAGGGAAGCTTGAGCCAATCCCAGCTGACTTCAGGCGAGAGGCAGAGTACACCCAGGGCAGGCTGCCAATCTATACTAGGGCAAATAACCATTCGCACTCACATTCATACCTATTGGCAAGTAGGAGTAGTCAGTTGACATAATCAGCATGAATTCACTAGCTGCAAGATGGTAGCTCAATGGTTAAGATGTTGACCTAGTGATTGGAAGGTTGTGAGTTCAAATCCCAGCTAAGCTAAACTAAGCCTCTGCTGGGCCCTTGAGCAAGGCTCAACTGCTCAATTAGAAAATAAATAAATGAGATAAGGGTGTCTGCCAAATGCAGCTTTGCACTATGGGAGGAAACCAGAGCACCCTGAGGAAACCCTGAGGTTGGAACCCAGAACTACCTTGCTATAAGACAACATCAAAAGTACTATCTAACTTACTTGGGTGTTAATTAAGTATAATTATGGTTTGCTGCTTATTACAGTGAACGCCTGAAAAGCCTATTTATATAGAATATGTAATTTCAGATATAGCAAAGAAGGAAAACAGTCTGGTTGCTTGCAAGTCAAAGGAATGCAGATCAAACAAGAGTTCAAATTCATTTAAATGTTATGCCTGATTAAACCATGAAAAATGAAATCTATTGATTAAAGATCGTTTGTAGAAGCCTTTGCTTCAGTCAGTGCCTCCATTTCTAGCTTTACTGATTCAGTGAGCATGCCACACTTGTTTTAGAGTATGAATAATTTAGAGGGTTTGTACACTCACTCCATAGGATATGCCTTTAAAAGGGTTACTGGCCTATCATTGTAAAATAATCTCATTTGGAGTGCCTGTGTGGGCAGCCTTGGACTCTGGGATCAGCCAACTGGAGTGGGTAGGAGTGGTGGAATAAATCGGGCTGTTTGGAGAATGGCACTACTGGGACATGCAGGGTTGAATTCTGGCTAAGAGAACTGACAGAATCTTTTAAAAGGTTGTATGGTGTTAGAAAATGCAGGACAGTGCTAGCTTACTGCTGCCTTGCTGAAATAAAACCTATCCTCTTTCACAAGCACAAGATAAGAGAGACACTTCTTAACTTGTGCTCTCTGAAGTCCGCTAGCTCAGTAAGCTAAATTAAAATAAAGTGTGATCTGATTCTTCTATAAAAGTAGAAGCTAAAATTAAATTGAGCAGATGAGAGCCAACAAAAAGTGCTTTATGGATATCCGTGTTCATTCTACTCTGTTCAATAGTTATATAGCTAGCAATAAAGTACACGGCCGTGTGCCACATTGTAATCTACAATAAAGCTGGAATAAATAACCCGCTGGAATAAAACTCATTAGTAATTCAAAGCACAATTTATTATTGTGCCAAGGACAAAAAAAAAACTTGACTTTTTTTTTATGACAGCCAGCCAGTTTATTATAGTGAAATGCACATAAAAGGCTTTATGTCGTGAAGTCATAACTCGAAATGCAAATCAAGCTTTGGACAGGATCAGAATAACAGTGATGTATTTCTACACACATGGCCAGAGAATTTCCATCTTTATAGCAGGAGTGTAATGACTTTTTAGTGGCATGTTAGAAAACAATCATGAAAAAAGGTGAGAAAGAGGTCAGGGAGAGAGCATCACAGAGTGACAACAACACTCAGTGCACCTCTATTGCTTAGACAGAGGCCAGAAGGAAAACTAACTGTCAACTGATATACCAAGATAGCACAGGCAAGTACATTAGCTGCCTAATATAAGTGCCTAATAAAATTATATTCTTGAAGAGACTGTGTCTGTAGATGATGAGGAAACACTCAGAGACCTAAGCTTGTAGCATGGGGAAGATTTATATTGCAACACTTCCAGACAGCTACAGGGTAATCTTAGCCTTGCTCAGCACCACCACACAGCAATCAGCCACACACACACACACACACACACACACACACACACACACACACACACACACACACACACACCCACCCACCCTGGTCAAGGCCATAGTCTGTGATTCCCCCACCCCTGAACCCATCTTTTCCTAGTCCTCTCCTCTCCCTTTCCCCCTACATTCCTTTCTCACGTCCCTCCACACACCCACATACATACATCCAACCTGGCAATTAAATCCCCATATGCATGAGCCATTAAGGACTTCAGACACGGCTATGCCTATGTGTGTAAGAAGAGTGTGGGTGTGTGTGGGTGGAAGAGTGCATCTGTTCATTTCCACTTGGCCTGCGCCTGATTCATCTCGTCTCCACGGTGATGCTCAGGGGCTCATCATCAGCACCTGTGAACAATTCATTACTGTAACCTAACTGCAGGGGTGTGTGTGTGTGTGTGTGCGTGTGTTTGAAGAAGGTTCTAGCCAACCACAGCTGTGTCTGCCCCTTGAGCTTTGGATGGACAGACTAACAGGAGTTCCATGGAGAAAAGTGGACTACCAAATGCAAATAATTAAGCGCCCCACATTGAGATGCTTGAAAATAATTTGGTATTTCCAGGAATCAATCTCTGTCTCCTTCTCGCTCTCTCTCTCCAGTGCCATGCTATGACATTCTACATCTGCATCAATATCTCTCTCCATTTCCACAATATATTCCACAATGTTTTTTGGCAATTAGCATCACAATACTGGTGTCCAGCAAAAATAGATAAACAAACATACACACACATCACACTCATTAGCAACCTTTATAGTGCCCGTGATGATAGTTTATGCTTATGAATGCCTCTGTTCATTATTCATCATTAAAAAGCCCAACTGCTAATTTGCTGATACTGGCTCTGGCACAAGTCTTATTTAGCACAGGGTTTGTGTGAGAAAGTGAGTGTGTGTGTGTGTGTGTGTGAGGGAAAGAGAGAGATAGAGAAAATGAGCGAGCAAGAGAACTGGAATAGTCTTTGGCAGCATTTGACTTCAATAAATTATGTTGAAAAATTGAGAATTTCCTCCATCCAATCAGTAGTTAAAGGCCATGACCATGAATATACTGCTGCTGGAGATCCTCTTAAACTTTTCAGAAATAGTAACTGGCATTATGACTCTCTTTAGATTTAAATGACTCATTTAAATGAATTGAACAATGTGACCTTTGATTAATTTGATTCATGCATCTAGAAACTCTGACTCACTAATCAACTCACGAGCCCTTTGGCTCCAATCCCTGGTGCTGGTGTAACAATGCCATGTACTAGAGATCTCCCTGTTCTTACGCATCATATCACTGATCTACCACATATTCATAATCCAACCAAGTCTGGACATTACCTGGCTCTGACACACCTACCTGTTGAACTGACATGTTGCCTGTTAACACTCATCTACGTCTGTGTATTTATATCAGTTCATCACTGCATCTTTGTGAGGTTTTTCCATTCCAGTGTATTTGACTTGTGTTTCAACTTCTGTCCTTCATTTTCATTTTGACTGCCCTGCATTGATCCGTTTGCCTGACGTTCGACCCCTGCCTGTTTCTGACCGTGAGCCGTCCACTGATTCGGATGGCTAATAAATGACTAGCATTTACATCCGTCTGTGTGTGACAACAAGGCAATAAAGCACAATATCAACCCGCCAGAATCACCAGCGACATCATTTGTGTAATATTTCTGTAAAGGCTAGAGATAGAAAAACTGACATTTCCATAGAATGACCATATCAAACAAATTTAGTTGGTTACAGTTACGGAGTTAAAAAATAGTAATATTAAAAAATCTGGTCGAAAAAAGCTTATAAAATTCCATTTGTATATGAATTCCCTTTATGTGAAGTTTCGTTGCTTGAAGGAGCTGCTGCACAGATTTCTGGGTAATAGGCAGCATCGTAGATACATCGATAATGCCTTCAACATCTAAGGCATCTTAGAAGACAGGAAACAAGAGTTTGATCAGTTTTGAATGATCCTTGATTCCTCACTGTCATGTTCGACATCCTCCAGAGACAGCATCCAATGAGTCATTACAGTAGCTTACACAGCACCTTCACAACACATTTAAGTGGATTTTGTGACAACAGGGTATGAATCCAACAAAGTTAAGATGAAAGTTGAACTTAAACTGAAAGCCTGTTGGTCTTGACAGTAAACCTGAGTGAGTCACCAATATCACTGCTTATACCTGTACAGTCACACTGCTCGCACTGTACACTGTGAGTTTAATACCTAAAGTGCTAAGCAAACTTGTCTAATAAGAAAACATAAAATCTGTGTAGCTGTCAGTGCACTTAGCGCTGAGCAAACATGCTAACTCTAATTACAGCAGCACTTTTCTTCACAACTAGTGCAGCAGTGGTAAAGGGGCCACAGTGGGAATGCTAATGAATGTTAGCAAAACAAAGACTTCCCTAATGACAGTTCTCAGATAACCGGGGGGGAAGAGATGGAGAGAGAGAGAGAGGGAGGGAGGGAGAGAGAGGGGAGGGAGGGCGGGAGAGCGGGGGAGGAGTGAGGGAGGG